>JANRGW010036703.1:0-21987 GCA_024733675.1 Psilopsiagon aymara | reverse complement strand
GAGGCTCCAAAAGTCCTTGGCCAGACCAAACATCACTAAGCCATAACTAAAAACATTGGTGTTATCAGCGCTGTTCCTAGGCCACAAGTCAAAAACACTGTGCTGCAGCAACTACTAAGAAGGAGAAAAATGACTGCTACTGCTGAACCCATGACATGTGATAATTCAGAAATTGTTGGTGTGGTAAGTGATAAATATATATGTAAGTGCTTTTGATGCTAAAGCCAGAAAGTCAAATGCTCTGCCAGATCAGACCCATAAAAAGTACTGTCCAAGGACTTTAAAAATGGTGCGTACCATGAGATTAGTTTTTCTGAGGGGAATGAAGGGGCTTGCATTCACGTCTTTCAGGAACATTTTTATTTTCCTGTATCTGACAAGTACCAGAAATGCCTATTTCATGGAATGTGTCGTTTTCAATGGACAGGATTATTTACAGGATGAGGCTTCAGACAGAATTACCAAAAGAGAAACATTTTTTCTTTGGACCAACTAGTTCTTGGAGAATTTACCGGCAACATAGAGAAGGTAAATACTAGTATCTAGTTCTCATTTAAGTGTTTGCACCTTGCTTTCTCACCTCCTAGATAATTTCAGATATTAGTAGGTTACTGGTTATTCTAAGATAATTTTACATCGAGTATTTGACTTTATATATTTAATTATTCATTTTCTATGCAGGAATTGAATTAACCTTCTAGTTAGAGTGCTCATCATAAATCTAGAGATGCCACGTTCCAGTTTCTCCTCTTACAAGACCAAATTGAGAAGTAGTAAAAAAATAGGCAAAATAAAATAGAATCACTCTAAAAGAAGAGTGTAGAAAAGCTTTCTATTTCTGAACTTTGAAATCTCTGTAGTTCTAGCACTCATCTGCCTCACAAAGAGGTAGAGTTAGGGTTCTGCATTTTTATTTTGAAAAAAACACCCTTTAAGATCCTGGCCTTGTGCCTGAGAAAAACTCTAGGATGCACTGCATGCATGGAAGCATGGCAATTTTGTATACTCTCTGTGTCTGGAAAGAAACTAAGTAAGTCCCCAGTTTCATTTAAGTTTAAAGCTATTCCAGGTTTATTTGGCATTGTGTTTTCTTGGGGCAGATGGGTTTTGCTTTCCATTTTAAATATAAATCTGACTTGTCTCTGAGGGTACAACACTTGTTTAGACATTTGAAAGTATTGTATCTTTTATTGTTTAGTCGCAAAATTTCTAAGACTAGATATATTTTCTTTATTCTTGCCATTAGCAAAGATAGTTCATTGAAATTGTCCAAGTATTCTGTGTAGCATATATATCATCTAGTATTTTATGCTAGTTTGTTTACCTTCCTTAGAAAGGAAGTAAAAAAGTAGGTGTTTTTAAACATATATAATTACAGAAAGTTTTTTAAGGGGTTAGAAGTCTCCCATCTCTTGGAGAAAACATGCAGATGGAAAAATGAGTTCTCTTGTAGGTAGATTTTTGTTTTTATCCTTGTCTTCCACCATAATAGACCCCTAGAACAGAAGGGTATGTAGGTTAGAAATAATTTAGAATAATTCATTAGTTTTTACAGCAGGTAATATAAAAATACTCTCTCCTCAACCCTTCTTGATTCCTGTGTAATCATAAAAGGACATGGGCATTCTTCAAGAAATCTCAAGAGGGGGCTATCTGTGCACTGTTTCTTTAGCTAATATCTTAATTCCCAGCTTCATAATCAAAGCTCTTTAAAAATGTTGCTGATTAAGCAAAAAACAGATAATCACCCAAAGAAAGACAAATAGTTATTTGCTTATTAGACTGTGGGACACATATTTTTTTTTACTATTGACAATTATATGAAAATTTTAGGGATTAAAATAGTGGAGAACTAAATTATCAATAAATGATGTATGAATGCTTGTAGGGTCCTATTGCTTACAGTATTGTTGCCAAATACCCAGATAAGGCTTGTCCAAAACTGTATAGAGTGCTTTGTGTGCCACTGGTCCTTTACTGACACCTTATCAACAATTTATGAAAGTGGTATTAATGAAAAAATCTGTTAGATCATGTGTGCTGATTTTAAGGATGCATAATTGCATAACTCAAAAATGAAAGATTTCTGGAAAGAAATACTTTGTTTTCTTTTGTTCATTTGAGGAGCAAGTCATTTCACTTCGTTTTTTTTCTAGTTTATTATCACAGTGACAGACTAGTAATCAGGAGATAAATGACAAGAAAATTGCCAATCAACCTGAGTTTAACAGTAACAGCAATAAAATAAATTCAGATGTCTTTTTTCCTTCTTCATACATTTCTTAAAACATTTGTGGTGTGCTTTTGGAACCAATTGGTTTAGCAGGAGATATTGAATTGTAGAGAACACAAAATGGCTTTGTAAATACCGGTATTTAGAACACAGTTAACATAAATGCTTTCATACAGAAAGTCTAAATTATTCTCTGAAGGGAAGATGCAGTTTCTTTCAGAAGAGAATTTAATAAATTGTGCTTTGTTGGTGCTTGGCAATTGCCAAGGCAGGAAAGGCAGGCTAAGCAATGCTGTCATTTTAAGTGTTAGCATTCCCAGTGTAATGAGAGCTAGCAGAGAAAAAAAATCCATAGAATAATGCTATGCCAATTTTGATAAGCAAACCTCTATGGCAGCAATTAATGCCTTGTGAGTACAGAAACCAAGATATGATTTCACAGGGAACTTTCAAAAGCTGAGTCATAAAAATGTGTTACTTATAAATCTTGAGTAACACACTGTAGTAGTCCAGGAAGTCTCACACAGTTGCTCACACTGTACATTTAGTGTGGTAATCTCTGCCCATGCCTTTCACATATACCAGGGCCTCTGAATAAGCACCTTATTTTGGCTAATGCTTCATTCCAGATGGCTACCTGGGCTTTCTGTTTCCTTTAACTCAGAAGTTCATTGTACTTGACAAAGATTGATCATTACTGCTAATGCTCTATTAAGGTGAATGACAGAAATACCTTTCTTACTAGATCTGAGTGACCTGTCAGAAGCACATTGCAGGAGGCAGTACTGAATCCATTTTCATCCCAAAGTGAATTGTCACTATCAAAATATTGGAAACTAAATTTCTGGTTTGTCTTTATATGGAGACAGGCATTTGTGGCAAACGTTATTGGAAGACTAAAAATAGGTTATATTTGTGTTTCTACTGCAAAGGTTGACTGGTGTTAAGGCCATTTTAGGAGGCTGCTGCATTATACAAGAACTATGTGAGATTTGTAGACAAAAGCAGTAGTGTATGCTAAGAGCTGAGGCTTGGCAATCATTGGTACAGAGCAGAGAAAGTCACTCTCTGTACATTGCTCAAGCAGAGGGCACAGACTAACCTGTTGCTGCATCAGTCTTGACAGAATTCCTTAAAAAATGTGTATATGCATACATTTCCCAGGTTGTACCAGATTTTTCCATTGATGCTATGTTTGAGCAAAGATCTAATTGCCCTTCCTGTAGGGGAATCAAATATGAGGGAAGCAGTGCACAGCTTTGATACAGTCCTCTCCAAATTATTGTAATTCCTGCATAGCAAATCCAATCTTGGATGATCCCAGATGTTCAGTTACCACCTCCACAGTAAGCTGTTGATTGACTGGATTCTTTGGAGATATACATACTAGAAAACTGGTCTATAAGTTAGCAAGTGCCAATTAAAGTCTGAGGGTTTGGTGCCTTTAGATATTTTTAAATTTATTTTTTTTTTCTCTATTCCATGTTAAATCTTTTATCACTAGGAATCATCTTTCCTCCCCGTTTCCAAAAGGAAACAGGCTTTCCAGCAGTAAAAGATCATGGAACTTTGCTCACATTTCAGGGACTGACACCTTCTTTGAAATATCGCCCATTTTGCCCTGCAGTCTTGCTAGTGGATCACAGCGGAAGCATTCTTTGTTGTTCCAAAAACCAAGAAAACTTCTTGATGACAAGAAGTAGTGAGATGGAAATCTACCTTAAAACAAACCAGTACATGAACTGTAATCTCATCCTTTACTTCTTTAAAGCTTGGTTGTTGACATCTTTTGATATATAACAGAATACTATGCTTCATTTTTTTTACTCCTTGGCTTTTATTACAGACAATATGTTTGGTTTAAAATCTTTAGAACACAACAGGTAGTGCTATCTAACCCAGTAGTTTACCTCTGGCAGTGGCAAAACATGATACTGCTTTTGAACATGACAGAAACATTGCTATTTTCCATGATTACTTTCCATGATTAGTTTCCATCATACTCCGCAACCCAGGGAGGGGTTAGCAAATAGGGAGGACAGTGTGCACAGTTCTGCCTAATCTGATTGATGTTTGCTTAAAGACTTGTGTATAAATTTCTCGAACCCCTGCTGAGGTAAGTGAAGATGCCTGCCTGATACCTGTGTGTTGTGGTTTAAGCCCAGCCATAAAACAGCCACACAGTTGTTAGCTCACTTCCCCCCCTTCCTTCCCCCACTCCCAGAGGGATGGGGAGGAGAACAGAGGGAATGTAACTTGAGATAAGAACAGTCCAGTAACTAAGGTATAACACAAACCACTACTACCACCAATAATAATAATGATAAGGGAAATAACAGCCGCTCACCACCCTGCCGACTGATACCCAGCCTGACCCAAGCAGTGATCTAAGCCTTCTGGGTAACTGCCCCCAGTTTATATAGTGGGCGTGACATGCTGTGGTGTGTAATACCTCTTTAGCTAGTTTGGGTCAGGTGTCCCATCTCTGCTTCTTCCCGGCTTCTCGTCCTCTCTGGCAGAGCATGAGGCTCAGAAAGTCCTTAGTGAGACAAAACATTATTAAGCAGCAGCTAGAAACATTGGTGTTATCAGCTCTGCTCCCAGGCCGAAAGTCAAAAACACAGCACTGCACCAGCTACTAAGAAGGAGAAAAATGACTGCTACTGCTGAACCCAGGTCACTGTGGCAATAAATTGCAGAGTTCAGTAACCTCAGTGTAAGGTTAGTTTTAGAAATCATTTACTAGCTTCAAAACTGCATCTTCTTCCCAATATTACAGTATTTGGTGGGTAAAAATTTTGCATTCATCTCATATGCTGTCAGGGTGCAGCTGAGGCCACAAGGGTGCAGGTGGTCCCCAGGGGCTCAGGGAGCATGGCAGGGGGTGGCAGCTGAAGGGGACCCATTTTGTGTATGTCTCAAAGCAACTCCAAAGACAGAAGGAACTGAGGGAGGCTGAACGGCTGTTGGCGGTGAGCAGTGTGCAGTCGCTTGGGCAATGGCAGGGGGCAGAGCAGGGATCCTGCTCCAGCAAGGCAGGAGATACTTCCTTGTGCTGTCTGCCTGAGGCTGCAAAGATCAACTGCCCTGGCAGCGAACCGCCCGGAGACATCGTCACAGACACTGTGGCGTGTGCCAGGGCACAATGTGAACTGGGTCTGTGGCTCACCAGATCCCCTGTGGATAGGTCTGACCTGCGGGAGTGCTCCAAGGGCGCTTGACCTGAGAAAAAGGCAAAACCGTCCTTCAGCGTGTAGAGAGCACCCTTCCATCACAGACCACAGTGGAGACACTGACTGCGAGGCTCACAAGGACTCCAAGGGCTATAACTGAAAGGAATACGACTGAAAGGACTACAGCTGAAATGATTTCAACACTCTGACCAAGAAGATGTCACTGGGTCCAGGGGGTAGTGAGCCTATTTCTTTGTTTTCTTTCCTTCTTTCTTTCCTTTCTCTTTTTCTCCCTCTCCTTCAGATGTTTTATAAGAATAAGAACTTGCCAAGACTTTTTTTCCTTCTGACATAGCTTAGGGAAGTTTACAATAAAATTAAATGTTTTTTCAACAAGCCTGTGGTTCCTGTTGTGCAGGTGTATGGTAAGAGATCACTGGGATGCCGGGCAGGATGGGGCAGAACAGATGCCTCGGTCTGTACAGTGCAGAGGTGTCATTCACAGATCACTTTTCAGATGAAGCACAGAAGTTTTCTCACATAAGACATACTTGCTATCAAAGCTGTCTCTTCTGGTGCATGCCAAGTAATCAGTTTATCTCATCACGGTTGATATATTCCTTTCATCTTCATCAGCAAGTTAGTAATAACTTTCTAGATATTTCTGACTTTGTATGTAGCGGTTATAAAAAAGCTTTTCTTTTTTGACGTTTAGCAGAAGAGGTTGTTATTAACTTTTGGATGGAAAAAATCCAAAACCAACAAGTGCTTCTGTGTATCCTCCAACAGCTCTTCTGTAACTAAAGGCTTGAAAAGTAACTTTGCATTTTGCTGTGGATTCTCTTTACTTTCAAGTGCAGAGAAAAATTGTTCTTTCATTAGAATAATTGTTCTATCATTCACATACAACACATAGAAATGACTTTTGCTTCAAACCCGTTTTCTTCTGTTATTTCAAAGATACTAATGTAAGACAAAAGTATATGGAAGAAAAAGAAAAATGCGAATAGCAGTCTAGCTTAGCTGATGCAGTGAAATGCAGAATATATCTGGTAAGGCTGTCCCCTGAGTCGAGTAGCCCTGCCAGAAGAGATTATCTAACAGGCATGGAGTGGAATTGAAGTAAGCAGTGGCTGCCTGAAATGGAATCCCAGCCTGCTTTGGAGATTAAAGTTAAATTCCTGCAACCTCCCCTCAAGCTACAATCATTTGTCAAAATGCCTTTCTGCAACCATGGAAGTTGTTGCAGACCATGTAATATGGATTTAACTGCGTTTGGAGCCTCTTTCTCACTAAAGACAAAAATTCAAAAAAGGGCTGACTTACGTGTTTGAAGAATGACTGGTGGAATTGAGGTACTAGTTAATTGCAATTCATTAACTCCTCAGCTGTTTCTCAAACACAGGGTTCAACACTTTCCTTAGGTGTTTGTTAGTATGTCAGTCTCCTTAGAACACTAATTTTGCTTCTGGACATGGTCAGATCATCCTGGCTCAGTCTAGACTGTTTCTTTAAGGGGCTCCTTTGCTTCAGACTCTCTTCAGATAGGTTGGATCTAGTAGAGGTGCCCAAGAGAAGGTCTGTCAGATACCTCTAAAAAGATAACGGTTTGATAATTGGTTTTTTTTTTTTCCTTTTTTTTTTTTTTTTTTTTGAGCATAATCATAAAAGATTCTAGTTATGAAAGCCAAAGAGTTAATGTTTCATTGTAGTTAAGAAATATTTGCAGTTGAATGCTTCACCAATCTGCACAACTTAATTAGCAAAGTAGTGAATTGTGAAAGAACGTATTGTCTAGAGCCTTTTACCTGAAGAATTTCAGTTGCTGTTGTTATTTACCATACTCCTGCTTATGTGACATGATTTTGGCAAAGAACAGTTCGTAGCTCCTGAAGGTATATAAGTTCTATAACAGCCCCATTTGGGCAGCCACATCAGCAGAACCTGCTAAGTTGCTGCTGCTCTGTGCTCCCTCCTACAGCCGTAGTAATAAACTCCTTCTGTTCTGACCTGATCTCAAGTGTATTCCAGTTCTTCTGCAGCAGTAGAAACTACCTGTATAGAGCCTACACTTTGAGATCTCACTGAGAAACAGATACCCCATCTGCCTCATAAGAATAGCAAAGCATTCTTCATTTGCAACATTTTTAAATGTTGTTGAAACACTATCAAGGGTCAGAAAATGTTGATGTTTCCGTGGGAAAGAGTGTGTAGCCTAACTTTGTAGCCCAGTTGTAAAGGTACTCTGAACTTAGTTTCTGATCCGTATTTCTGTCTTGTCTCAAACAGCCTTTTGGTTAAGAAAAAAATAATCCAGACTAAACCAAGAATTAATCCGCAGACCACAGTACATGGTATGCATGATTTTAGTCTTGGGATTAACCATTTGATTTTGTTTCCTTTAGATAGAGAAATGCTATAATCATGGCCTATAACAGTGTTTTTCGGTACTCAAGCATTTTTAGAAAGATACTTGAAGAACAACAACAACAACAAAAAAAAAAAACCAAAAAAAAAAACAAATATGGATTACTCAATTTAGCTTTGTATCGTGATGGCGACATAATACCTTAAGGACATATTGATTGTTCTGTGGCAAAAAACAGTGAAAATGGATTTCATTTGGTAAGAGATTCACTTACAGTATTTTGAGAACAGACCTTAATAGAAATAGAAATGTCTTGGCCATTTTAAAAATCTGCTTTCTGTAATAGCCATTCATTCAATTTCTATTTCTAGTCCTTCCAGGCTGCCCAGTGCTGAGAAGCAGCTAGGCTTCTGATGTCTAAATTACTCATGTTTAATATTTAGTAGAGGAAAATATATTGAAAGTATCTGAAATTTTAAAGGTATTGAATTCCTTTTGAGTTGAAAAATATCTTGCCAGAGAAGGAAAAAAAAATCTGGCAGTTAATTCTATGAGCAGAGATCAGGCATAATTTTTGTCATGACGGAAATAGATCTGCTTTCTGGGGATACTTCAGATGTATAGGTAAATAGGAAAGATAGATCATCTTTTCAGTTGTAATTCCTCAAGCCCTATCATTTACCAATCCACCTTTGCTCTTCTCTATTTTGTTTGTCAAGCAGGGCATGATTTTTGTACTAATCTGAAATTTCACTTGGGCAGGTGACATAAACATTATAATTTAGTTATTTTAAATGGTGCTGGTCAAAAAGCTTTTCCTGTCAAAGAAAGGCAGATTTGATAGGAGAGGATAATTATCTAAAAATCTATTAATTCCTATGAAAGAGAGCAAAATTAATTTGTGAAATGTTTCTAATAAAATTCCTATTAATTATGGGATATTTTTATCTGTCTGCACTCTTGAAATATACAGAATGTTACTTCATGGCTTGTACAAGAAGCTCAAATAAAACTGCAATGACAGTATAAGCTGATTTAGAAAACAAGCGTAAATGTGATTATAGTACTAAAAAGCTGACACAGCCACACCTCTAGAAACGGCACTTCTAAAAATATTAACATATCAGAGATTCCAGTATTGAAATCTACATGATAGAAAGCAAGAAACTAGACAAACATCCTCAAAATCAAATCCAAAAATTTCCAAAGTTCAAATATGGCTCTGTTCAAGCCACCCACTACTATGTATGTTCACTACATTCAAAGGTGAAATAAATGTGTAAAGGTCTGTGAGATTAATGGAGCTGTGGTATTTTCATAACTGTAATATTCAACAACTTCAGCAAGATTCCTAGTGGCAACCACTAGGAAGTTAAAGCCACATTTTGATAGGTGTACTTCAGATAGCAACAAGACACTCTCAATTTTTTCTTTATTATTAGACATGAATATCTAGACATCTGTATTTTTTAAGTAAAGATTTCAAAATACGCAAGAGTCATAATTTCAGTCAAGTTTACAGGAGCATCTAGCAATCTAATATTTGCAAGCCAATTTTCCCATTAATGAATATATCTCTAGCATCTGGAAGCATGTTCTGCAATACTTTAAAATAGACTGTGTAGATAAGGTCCTTAGTGACATGGTTTAGTCCAGGATGTGGCAGCCTGGTTTAATGGCTGGACTTGAAAGTCTTTTCCAACCTAGCTTATTCTGTGATATAACCATGCTATAAGTTTATCATAGCCTAAGTGTTTTGTGTTTCTGAAGCCTCAGTGATAGTTAACAGTATTTAGAAGGAGTTGAAATTAAGATGAATATTTACTCCATACTTTGTAATCCCCTTTAATGTGGACAGACAGGGCAACAAGCAGCACAGTTTCACAGGGAAATAGAAATCATACTTATTTGCAATCACACTTCAGATTCCCATCTCTCTAATTCAGCACTTTTGCCCTTATTCTCTTCATTTTTCCCAGTAAATGAAGCTGAAGATGGGTTGTTATCATTCATTCCTTTATTTAAACTAGAGTTAGCTTTTATTTTAACAAGGGACATGAGCTAGATGCCCTGTTTTCATGAGAAAACCTTTTGTTATCAGTCTGCTCATAGAATCATAATCTTTATGCTTGAGTGAAAATACATAGGTGGAGATGAGTCTTTGCTCTTCATTCTAGATGGCAGAGAAAATTGTTATGAGTCAAACACTACTAGATAGAATTCAGCCCCAGATTTTAGATGTCTATAT
This sequence comes from Psilopsiagon aymara, assembly GCA_024733675.1. Taxonomy (NCBI): domain Eukaryota; kingdom Metazoa; phylum Chordata; class Aves; order Psittaciformes; family Psittacidae; genus Psilopsiagon; species Psilopsiagon aymara. The sequence continues at coordinate 11,965 of JANRGW010036703.1, read as the reverse complement.
TTCAGTTGTCCAACTATGAGGCAGTGCCTAAAATTCCACTATAATCCATGGCGATCTAGCTCATAAAATCTGTGAAGTCAGGATGAGCTATAGATGAAAAAACGGATATTTGGTTAACTCTAGTGTCCATTAATTGTAGTCTAGATGTCTGCTGATTGTGATGACTATTTAGCTCAAATGCAGACACACTGTCGATACTTCTAGATCTGAAACTGAATTACAGCCAAAATCTTTGACAATTTTTCATCCAGTGGTGGATATTTAACCTTAGAATTTATACTGCTTTCATGTATGCCACTTTAATACATAACTCAACTGAGACAATAGCATTTCCTTGAATAAAAATCTTTAGCTCGTGCTGTGATTTCACTAATCTATTCTAGAAGTAGCAGTCTTTTTTTTCATGATTTCAGCTTCTTGATGTTGCTACACCTATGACTAACATTCATATTTTTCTTCAGCAACCTCACATCTCAGGCAACAGTAAAAGCTAGACAACTTAAGCTATAGCTAAAAAAAAAACCCAACCCAACTATGTAGTCTTTTCAGTCTGCTGTATAGAGAAAAACAGTCTTCCCATTCATGAGGCTCTGGAGGGTAAGCACATACCAATCCTACAATCCCACACTGCTTTGCAACTGATCAATCTCACGTCACCTTCTGTCTAGGGTGCTGAGAAATTTCCTGTAAGAACCTGTACTTCTGATTAATCCATATTGTCTTTAATTTTTGCTGCTGCTGAGGCCTCCTTCTTGTAACTAATCTGGGTCCATTCTGAAGGCTTGCTAAGCTCTCAGCAGGTGCAGACAGCTTATGTTTATCTATTCTAGATGTTTTCCTCCATTGATTTCTGTTTACGCATTTTGACAAAGGGAAAATATTTCTTTTTGACATCAACTTAAGTGTAGAAGAGATGAAGTTTAACTAGTCAAATTCTGATATATAAAACATAGTTCAGCGATTTCACTTTGAAAGAACTATTAATATAGTGTATGCCATAAGTACCTGTGGAATGGATGAGCTTCTTAGTAGGGCAGAGATCCTTCCAACTGGCGTTTGTATTCAGAAATTTCAAGAAGAATTAGTGTTTGGAATGCATGGTCATCTACCATGCCCTAATCTTCCATGAGGGATTCTGGTATATACTAAAGGAAATACAGAAAGGTCTTATCACAGTAATGTGTATCTTTATCAGACTCCAAATTTGCAACGCTCAGTATGGCTATGAATAACTATCAAGCTCCAAGGCATGTACCAACTAAACTGTATCTTCCCCTGCTTATAGAGATAGTGCAACAGACAATTTAAATCTCAATAAATTAGCATACAGAATATTGAACAAGACTTTAAATAAGCTATTATGTAAAGATCAACACAATATATGGTGGCAAGTCTTTAGCAGATAAGATAGTTCAGTGATAAGGAAATTTCATAGCACATTAGTAATACATCTCAGCAATAACCAAGGTAAAGCTAGTCAAGAAAGTCCAATAGGAAAGCTGATACACAATCATATGATCTTTTTCAGTCATGTTAGGTTCCTGCTGAAGAAGCAACCCTTTTATTCTTCAATCAATTAAGGCTGTTGATACAGCTTGAAAATAGCACGAACATGTACTGAATGCACCATATATGTGGTTTTCTGACAAAAACAATACCAGAAGCACCAAGGCATTACTTTTTGAAGTACAGAAATAATACAAAGCTACTCATTAGGGAAAAAAATGTCTCATCAAATGTTCTTAGAATCCTGCATTCACCACCTGTTAGTGAGCTCTCAAACCAGCCTGGTCTAAGCAGTGAAGACATGGGAAATAAGAGCATGGTAAGATCTAGAATCTGAAAATTTCTTCAACATCATTACAATGTAAAAGCTGGAATGTAAAACTATATTGGGGAAATGTATATCTTAATTAAAATGTTAAAATACCAATTTTCTCTGTACCAAAAAGAAGACAAGATGTGCCTTGTCTACTTAATATTGTATTTTTTAGAGAAATTAATAAAGAATGCTACGCATAATCGACATTGAGATAATATTGCATAGAAATAATCTCATTTTCCATATGCATATTTATAAACAAACCCAGAGAAACAATGTAATTTCATGTAAAATATGAGAGTCTGAACAACAGTTGCCTGTAGTTATGTTTGTCCATTTCACAGTATTAAACATCTGGATTTCCTCAGCTGTACCAGAATCCAGCAACTAAATTAGAGTATGCTAGTGTTAATTAAGTCAGTAGAGGAGTGTTTCACAAAGAAATAAGTGAATTCTGTGATACAGTTATGATCCTTAGGCACATAAACTTATATTTCTCTATGCAAAATGGAAAAAAAAAAATAGTCAAAACCATTTACAGGTGTTTCTATAAATTCCTGACTGAAAATAAATGGTAAGGCAAATACAAAGAGATTATTTGTTTCATGAACAAAACAAACTTTGTTGATACATTCCTGCGGTTGTCCTTTATTGATTTCTACATTCATGAATCAACTGTCCTGCCTTCACAAGTTCATTTCTTTTCATGGGACATCAGGGCAATTTTTTATTCCTTTTGAAGAATTTTCAGACTATCAAATTACATATATCTTTATAAAATAACCTCTGCATGTGAGATCTACTGACTCTCTACAGACACTATGTATAAAATGCAGTTTGACTTCTATCTATTGTGGCCATCAGTTTATATGCAGGAATATAAATTCTCTGTGCAAAAGACTCTTGAGGCTTCTTTTTTTTCACAGCTGAGAGAACTTTTTGCCCCTATTCAAACTGTACATAGGTGGACCATTAACCTTGTAAAAAAACTCCTTGCATTTGCATACTTGTTACAAACATATCTGTAGAATTGAGTTCAGTATTTGAATTCTGGGACAGCAAAGCAGACATAAACAATTTGGGGAATTTTTAATAGCAATATAACCAAGCTGAGGTAAGGAAAACATTTGAAGAGTCAGGGGAAATATCTTGGCATTGAGGTTTTTTAGGTTGTGGAATAGCTTCCCAAAGTGATTGTGCTTATGGAAAACCCATTTCAGCAACTCACTGCAAGCACAGGGGCATACATGGGGAGTATCCCAAATATGGGACTGAAATATATACTAGCATGTTTTAGTAGGCAGTACCATTTGAACAATCAGACAGTATTATCTTGAGATCTATGCTAAAATAATAGGTTAATTGTCCAACATGACAGAGGCTTCAGTGTCTTTGGGTCTTGTTTACATATATAGGAAAGTATCCAAATTAGTCTGCAGTTTTGTTTAACGGATCAGTTAAGAACAATGACCCAAAAAGTGTTAGAGTATGCCCTAGAATTAATAAGTATGTCAGGATATATTTGCAAGCTTCCCTCATGCACCTCACCACTGACCTCCACTAGCACTATCATACACAGTCCAGTGCCTGTCCTAATCACGCTAAATTCTACAGTACTGTGACTGCTGTTTCACTAGAAAGCTGGCCAAGATGGTAAACCTAGTGTCACTAATAATTTAGTTACATTTAAATACTTTTTTTAAACAAAGCATTCTTGAGGACTATGTTCAAAGAATTCATATGGATTAGTTAAGTATATTTTTTTATCTTTTCCAAGGCTTAATGTGAGTTGATTGTACAGTATAGACCTTTAGACATGGAACTGGCATTAGCAGTATGTATTTTTATCATTAAACTGGAAATCTTCCCAGACTTATGCCAAACAACATCCTAAATATGAAAAACATGCCATTTTTCATCTTGCATATTGTAGATATGAGATGCTTTCATAGCAAAGAGAAAAAAATCTCACTTTACAGTCAGCAATACCTGGTGTGGAAATACTTCTCAGCCTCAGTCTGGTTTTAGTGAGGTAAGAATATTACTGTAGGTTGATATGTCAAGCAAATGAGCATGAAAATATAAATAAATAAAAGCCAATGAGGTTATATGTATAAATAAGAAATTTAGGAGAAGGCAAAATAGACTGATACACAGTCTACCTGTACTTCCTTTGAAACCCTCGAAACACTTAAGCACATGCTTAACTTCAACACTACCAGATAAAATTTAACCCCAGACTCATAACCAATTGTAATTAGTGAGAAAATACGACAACATTCAATGCCTTCAAATACGATATTTTTAAAGAAAATTCCAGATAGTATTTACACCGAGTCAGACAGCTTAAAAATATAGACCCTTTCAGATAATCTGTGTAATGTATCCTAGAGTATCTCAAGTTGGAAGGATCCACAAGTATCTTTGAATCCAGGGCCCTACTTCTCTCGAGTCTATCTAAAATTAACTGTATGACTAAGAGCATCATACAGATGCTCCCTGAACTCTGAAAGGTTTGATGCTGTGACCACTTCCCTGGGGAGCCTGTTCCAGTGGCTGACCACCCTCTTGATGAAGGACCCTTTCTTAATCTAATGTCTAAACATAACTTCCCCTGATGCAGATTCATACCATTGTTTAGCTAATCAATATATGTCCTCTACAGATGCAAACAAGACCTTAAATGTTAAAACTAGCTATAAGTAAAAGTTTCATTTGAAAGCCATGAAATTCCTTGAAATTGCGAGAATTTTAACCACCTAATGAGTAAAAAATGGATATAGAAGGAAAAAAACAAACAAGGAAAAAAAAAAAAAGAACAATCAGTCTAGGAGTTGATTTGTCTAAGTTTATGCATAATGAAGTTATCTAAGTTATTTTGTATTACTTCAGATCCATTTGTCCTTGACTTCTATTCCTTTTGATCTCTTTTTATCCAGAAAAATCATATCACTGTCTCTTTTTGTATGGTAACTAAAGGCATCTTGCTATTGCTAAAAAGAAGCATTGCTTCTTCAACAGAATGAACCCATTTCACTCTCTTTTGACTAATAAGTGCTGTGGATCTGTTCAACTGATAGCAAATCATATGAAAAGCTATTATGAAATAATCTTCTAGGTGTTCGCTCTTTATTACATGTTCTTAATTGCATGTACAATCCTTCCCTCCCTTCCATTAGGAAATTAAAATATTGAAAGAAAAAATTGAGCAGGATATTTTTGAAAATTTTCAGTAGCCTGTCTAGCAAGCCTGTTAATCCTGAATGTATCTAGATTCTGTATTTTCACACAAGACCCAATAATACAGTGTGCAAATGACACTACTTTCCCAAGGGAAGATGACAAAGGAAGAAATCATAAAGATAGCAAAACAGGCCTGTGATGTCAGTAAAGAAAGGAGGAAATGAATGTTGCAGAAGGTTCCAGCTTGATATCAAATAAAAAAAAGATGAGAAGTACATATTTTAAGTAGCAATTCCCTGTCTTCTGGACAAGCTTCTCGTCTTCTCTGATAAATATTTAAAAAAAGATTTAGTCTGACAGGCGCATCTAACTAGGCACCTAAACCAATCTGATTTCCAGCCTCAGAGCTCTTATAAATGCCACTGCCGAACAATAGCTGCTCCCTATTTTCTAATTTGCAGACTGCACACATTTGTTCTTCTGGTCTGAGGAAGGAATCAACTGATGCTGATAGTTAACAAGAAAACTCAATTGTGGAGGCCAGCATTTATGTTCGGCTTCACAGCTGGCACTGCAGTCTGTCAGTCCGCAGGTCACCATGACTACCAGGCCATTAATTTGTACATGACATTCTTCTAAATTCAGGTTTTAAGAAAAAACACTTTTTTGTGTTCATTTTCATTCTCAGTGCTAATTACTAATGCACTACCATACACATTGTTACAGGCTTAAATCCATACTCTGAACAAAATCATAGAGCAAAACAACTTAAATATACCAGCCTGGGACAACTGTAGGTGAATACACTGGTGTGGGAGACAAGGGAATGCAGCAATCTTTTGATAAAAGCTTAAAAATGAATTTGCAAAATGAGTGGAATGAGTTACCTAGATAAAAGTGGAAGTCTGGGAAACCAGTGAGGTTCTTTTTTAGTTCTGAGTTATTGTATTTTTTGACATAAGTTAGTTCATGTTAACAATAATTCTACAATTTCTTAAAAAAATTGGTTTGTTTTTTTCTAAGTCTGAGGTTTTTTGTTGGTTGTTTTGTTTGGCTTTTTTTTTTTTTTTTAATATATTTATAAAATTTACTTCTGTTTTGGCTTACAATGACCAAAAACTAAACTAAACTAAACTAAACTAAACTAAACTAAACTAAAATGTTTTAGAAAGAAAGCACAGTAAAGATTTTTCTCACACTGGTCCCAGAATTAAGTTGCCAGAAGGATGTTATTAAGAGAGAAGTATTGAGAGTGGGAAACTGCAAGCAACATACAGCATGTGAGGAGATGAGTTCAAAAAGGAATTGAGTTTCACTAACAGGGTTTTGCAAGCTCAGGTATTTGGCTGTCATAGCTTTAAGCTGTTCTAGAAAAGCCTTTTCTGAGCCTCTTTAGGTTGAGGGAGCAAGTTCAGTCAGGAAAGACATAGGTTGAAAGGACATACACAAACTGAGTACCATTTCCAGCTCAGCATCTTCTGTATCATATGAATAGACGGCTACCCTTAAAATTTATATGAGAATTTCCCACTGTCTGCACTGGAGCTTAGACAACAAAAGTGCATCCTGTGCTTTCAGCCATTAACTGATTTTGTACAGATTTTCATCCAAAGCAGCTTCACTTTTATAAGGGTCATTCATTCCCCAGGGCTCTCCTGTAATTATTTGTCCCTGATTTACGTGGTAAAGTGATTATGTGTCTGACTAGGAGGATGAATAAAAACCTACCAATTAGTTTTCTAAAAGGCTCTGAGAAACAGAGGAAAAATGGGAATTTGTTTCTTTAAACATTAGAAAAGGATATGAGTTGAAAAGAAGCAACATGAATTAAGACCTAGATAATGAAGATTGGTATATTTATTTATTTTACCAAGAACTTAAAGAATGAAGAAGCACTACGTAAAAACAATGTTTTCCAAATTCAAATCCGGAGTAAAACCCAGTGAGAATACATTTCAGGAACATGAATCTTTTCCTGTCTTCTGAAGAAAATATTGAAATACTGTTAAATAAGTGACTATTTGTGGACAAGTATACTACTAATACAAAAATCTTCAGAAAAAAGAATTTTTTTTGAAACCAAAAGTAAAATGGAACTTTGCCAGTATGTGTGTTCTGCAGTATGAAACTCCGTGCCTAACTGCCTCTGGGTGTGTATTGGCAGTGAGTATTGAAAAATATGTTCCTTTTTGCAGAAGAGTCCTGAGGGGCATTAAAATTAACTTTCTTAGGGCCTGATTTTTAAAGCTTGGTCAGTGGTTGCATTTAAAAAATTAAGCGAGAGTTTGTTACCTGGTGTTCTCGGTGCTCCCAGCCTCCAACAGGAGGCATCATTACTCTGAAACAACTTTTTGAAAGACCTCTGAAAAAGTAGGGTGCTAAATACATATAGGTTACGATGTTTTGGTCTTTTCCTGATCCTAGCTCCTGCTGCTTTAATGTCTATTTATATACATCTACCAGCCTGGGGCATCTCATATTCTTTCCACCTAATCATGCTTTGTTCTTTATAATTGTATCAGGGTCCACAATTTTAATAAAGAATATAACAAAAACATTTGCGAAATATTAATGACCATTTATTAGCAAAGACAGCTCAAAGTGTTTACTCCAGTGATTAAATTGATGCTTGATTTCAGCTTAATTTGCAATTTTAACATACACTGAAAGATACTGCTTTTCACTGCATGTTTACATTTCACTTTAATTTGTGCAGTTACTAAAACGTAGCTTTTCTTTCATTTAGAAAACGAAAAGAAACCCAATAGGTTTCTTTTTTTGATTTAAGAAGTGTATTAAACAGGCAAAGCCAAAATAACAATGTTCTGCAATTTCTCCCTTTGGCTAAATAATGCATAACAGGCAAATGCTAAGAACTAATTTTTTTCAGGGGGATTTTTGAGACAAGTCCTGACACAAACGTAACCTTGACAACATAATGTTGATGGCATGACTGTATTAGGAATCAACAATAATTACATCTTTGACTTTAACTCTTCCAAGGCACAGATGTGCAATGACTGAGGTCACTGTGACGTGAGTGGAAGTGTAACATATAAACACATTTACAGATAGATGCTGGTAGCCTTCTAAGCTTATAGTTGCAATTGCAGCAATTTCAACAAATGCAATTCAACTACTTTGTGATTATCACATGAACTGGGTCTTTATTTGATGCAGACCTACACAGAAATATAGGCAGTTCTAGACAAACTTAAGGCAAATAGCATTTATTGGCCTAGACACAAGAATTGTTAATATTTCTGTTTAAGGAATATGGCTATTCTGACACACTACTTAAGGAAGAAAAGGGGAAGCTGGATTGATTAAACCAGTTCTAAGCTCCTTAATCTTAAATGTTCTTCAGCATTTTCTTCCTCCTCAGATTTGCCATCAATGCAATGGCTGAATAAAACCAAAATAACCACGTTATTTCCCCCACTAGTTTGGGCAAAGATTGCTTAGTGGTTCCAAGATCCTTGCACATCCAGTCAGTCAGTCTCAATAACTTTTCTGGAGTAGCTACGGAGTGCTGGCTGACTCAGAGTAGCCAATGGTTAAATGGTTAAACACTGCTTGCTGAGATACTGCAATCTTCAGATCCTGCAGCTGATATGCTTCAGCACAGTACATATTCCCTGCAGGATGAATGAAAATTTAATGGAAATTCTTTGACTACTTATAGTCCTCAGTCTTCAGCACTGCTCCAAGCACTACTTGTTTTCCCTTCAAAGCAAATGCTTTGCTGAAATGTAATCACTTTTCTTAGATGTTAAGATTTTGGGGAATTTTTCTTCTAAGATCTTGAGAAAACTAATAGCTTATTCTAAGACAGAAGAATACGGTTCCCAAGCTTTTATCAGTTTCTTTAAGCTCCTTTATTATTATCACCACATGCTGAGAATGAAAATAACAGTCAGTCTCTTCTACGCATCAGACTGTTCCATCTTGAGCAAAAACTCCAGGAACAAGCTTTTCAGTACATATATAAGCATCACATAATATTGAAAGAAACAGATGGAGAATGTGCACGTGTTTCTTCAAGCAAATGATACTGCAAAGAAATAGAAAGAATGATTTTTCTACACTGTTATATGTGGCAGGACCTGAAGCTTTGTGACAAATATCAAATGATTTAACTAGGTGAGATTCATCTCACCCATTTTCAGAAGTCTGTGTCTTACCGAGATATCCAGGCCACTTAATGGGATAAACAGCTCTAATTTCTTCACAAACAAACAGCTTGTACATTTTTCCTTTGCAAAGGATTTCTCCCTAGTCCCAGCACTCTTGATAACTCTTTTACCATCACATTTATCTTATCTCTAGGAATTCGATTCAGTCTCCCCCACAAAAGTGTCTAGTGACATTTGAAATGACTGCTAGTATCACACTTGGACTCCAGTTTCAGGTCCTTCTGTATATCTGCCAACACAAAGCTGATGGCTCAGATGACCTACAACACCCTAGATTATAGCAGCCACCCTCAGAGAGATAACAAAATGCAGACAACTGTCTCTTGTCATACCTTTTCTTCCCTTTCCTCAACGCCTTTTGAGACTATCTTTACTGAAAGCACATTTTGAGATCAAGACATGTAACTGTGCACCTTTACACACAAGCAATGTGTGTGAGGTCCCATTACAAACAGAACTATGGATCTTCAAAACAAATTCAACCAATCAGCTGTTAGAGGTATCTAGCTCTGTCTATTTCATGCCATTTACATGCTTCAGAATTTCCTGTGACATCTATTTTCTGTTTTTTTCCAGCACTTATAAGTGTTTGTAATAACAAGTACTACACAAGACCATTTCACTTTATTGCCAGATACAGAAACCAGAATAACAATGCACTGTACTTTTATTCCTGACCTCACCAGCCAGACCTGCTCTACTGTCTGTAACTGAAAGCAGCATGTAACAGAAGCATTAGATAAGGGATCCTCAAAAGTAATAGCTATACAGAAAAAAATAAAGGACTCATAGATGAGCTGATAGTAGAAGATACAACTCCTTATGGAAAATCAAAGTCTAGGTATAAGTTTGGTTTTTTAATACCTGGATTAGCAGAAATAAGAAACATCAGAAAGCTGCTAGGCAGTTTTAAGAAGAAAAATGGTGGGTTGACTGCCATTAGCCTAGCTATTACATTCAAAGTATTTTTCCTTCTGTACAATGAGTTGTAGACATTGCTGCAATATGACATTTCTACTTCTGGTCCTCTTTTTTTTTTTAACTTATCAGGTGAAATAGACCTACTGAGATAAAAGCAAAAGTAAAAAGAAATTTTTTTAGCTAATGGAAAGGAAAAATAAAAGAACAACTATTTTATCAGTGGAGAGAATTCTTTCTTCCTTTCAGGTCAGTATTTTTCTCTTAGCACATCCCAAAGTAGAAAAGAAAAGAGGTTATCTTTCCCCGAATCTACCAGAATATGATGTGTGGTTTGAGTCTTAGGTAAGTAATGTTGCAAGAAATATTTGATCACATACTTCTTAGAGCACAGCTGATTTGCATTGCCCTAGATTAAAATATAGACATAGGGAATTCATGTCCACATACAGTATCAAGTACAGACATACCTATTTCATCTTTGCTAGCTTTTCCTAAGGGCCTTTGTAATTTAGGGAATATATACTTGATTTTTATCTACATAATAACCAAAGGATAATGAATCCAAGACACACTTCAGTAAACTGAAAGGGTGTGAATGGAGGAGCTTCAACAATGGTCAGGTTTTTTCCTCAGCTTTTCAAATAAAAGCTACGCATCTGTTTTTCTAAAGGGGAGCTCTTTGGGGAATAATGATGGAATCTGAAATTTTTTTATGGGTTGAGGTGTGTGTATCAGTGTTCTATCTGTATTAAACACAGGTCAGGGATGACTTGATTGTGAAAGCAAAAAAGTATTTATATCATTCATTACTATATTTTATTCTATACCTTGTTTTCTGATAGCTTTTTCCATTTCCTTCCCATCTGATCAATCCACTATCCTTCTTTGCTCTATTATTCTCTTTTCACAGTGAGCATTTTTTTATAATGCATTAATATGAGACAAGCAGGTAGCTTGTCTGGGGTTTCTGCTTTTTAAATGCAAGAATGTTTCTGAATTTCTGAGAGCGGACTTGAGAGTTTCCAGTAAAGAGGTGGATAGAAAGATCCAACAGTAGTGTCCTTGTTCTCCCTGAACACAGCATCGCTACGAAAATACAAATCCTAAGCCTTACTGAGCAGTAAGTCAAATCATTGTTTCATACTTTTCCAAAAGGATATAATTTCCTTCTAGCCAACTTTTTTTAAAAAAGATATGTACTTAAGCTTAATTTTGATTTTATACAGAAATCATCTGCTGTATCCTGCAGCACAATCTCTCCTCTTCTAGCAAATGTAATGGGAGATTCATTTAATCAAATAATTAAAAATATCCTTAGTGCTCACTTAGTTGCGTGTTTGGCCCTGTTCTGCTTAGTTCAATAGGATTAAAAAAAACCCATATAACACAAAAAAGCTCTAAGTTAAGAAACTTAGAATGAGAAAAAAGAGTTGTGGTGGCTGTTTGTCTTAGCAAATGCTGACATCTGCATAGGAATTCCTCCAGTGCTGAGGACTACAAAGCAAATGAGGGGGAAGCTAAATATGTAGAGAAGACAAAGAGTTCTGCTATATGTATATTTTTCCTCTATTCAGACTATTATCCCTGAAAAAAAAAAAAAAAAAAGGAAATCAGGATGAGTTTAATATTAACCTATTTGTGCTGAAACCAGCATATTTTTACTGAAACCAGCCTAGTTTTTCTAAAGCTAAGGAATAAGCAGCATCTGCATATACACAAGAGTGCACACATGTGTGGTTTTTGTGTAGCTGGATAGTTAACCATGTGGCCTGTCGTGGTTTAAGCCATAAATCAGCCACGCAGTTTGTTCACTCACTTCCCCCTTTTTCTTCCCTCTGCTCCT
>JANRGW010036701.1:15751-39027 GCA_024733675.1 Psilopsiagon aymara | reverse complement strand
GGAGTATTGTGCACAGTTCTGGTGTCCTCAACATAAAAAGGACATGGAACTGTTGGAACAAGTCCAGAGGAGGCCACGAAGGATGCTCAGGGGACTGGAATACACAAAGGATCTCTAAGCTGTTCAAGCAAGGCTATGATCCAAAGTGCCAAAATGGTACATTATTAATTTTGAACAAATATGTATTAAAAAGCACACAGAAGGTAAATGACATAGAGCAGATGGAAAATATTCCTTTATTCATGTTACTTGATTATTTCTTGTTACATGGCCATATTTGTATTCATTTTGTAAGCCAATCGTTTTGAAACAAAATCACAATTCTTACTTGACATAATTTCTGTTACACTGAGATGAAAATGCATTTAAGATTGTACATGGAAAGAACTTCTTTAGAGTATCCCAAAAGGTGGATTTGGACACTTGGAAAAACTGAGGAAGAAAAATGAAATGCTGAACTGCATCACTAAGCCTAAAGTTCTCTGTATCTGGGTACTTTTGCTTCTGATACTAAAAGTGTGTTGACTCAACGCACAGACTAGTAATTAGCATGTAGTAATGAACTATCTCTGAGCTACGTAACATTTATGCTCGGGGCCTAAATGTCAGGCATAATTAGCAAGATCAGCACAGCAAAACTTTTACGTCTGTGAAAGCTGAAAGAATCGACTATTTTAATGATACCATGATGGATACTAAAGTTCCTGGGAGTTTGAAAGTCCCTGTTGAAACAGGCATTGACAAGTTCTTGTCTGGACTCAGCACACCACCCGCTCAGCAGCACACTGTCATTTTAGAGCAATTGCCCAGCAAACTTTGGAACTGCTGTCACAAAAGATTGCTAAAACAGAGGTAGCTCTTTAATTTGTCTGCCACTTTTTCTGTCACTCCTCCTGCACTTTCTGTTGAGTGCAAGGTTTAGCTATCACATCTGAAGTCCTTCCACATATTTCTAGAGGTCAGGTTGAGGCCACGTTGCCAATTTGTCCTACAGTGTTAAGGGAAGTTTTAAATAAAACTACTCTGTTCACACTTCTTTTACTTGTGCAATTTAATGTAGAGGATTGGGAATTATTCCTCCTATAGCTGGGCAAACTATTTGTTGAATAGAGTGAGTTTAACTAGAGATAGTGGTTTGTCCAAATCCAGCTGTTTCATAGGAATGTATGTGTGTGTGTTTGTGCACATGTATGTGTGTGTATATATGCACATAGTATTTGTACATATATATATGTACAATATATATACTTGTACATTTATATATATATATATATAAACAGCTATATCTAAAACACAGCTGCTTCAGACTGGCCAGTGGTTGATGATCTGTCCAGGGACACTTTCTTGCTATAGAAATGTTCTGTTTTTACAAGATGAAAAAGCTCCAGTGCTAAGTTTGAGAACAACTTAGCTCAGACTTCTGAGTGGCCAGGATGTTCAGCTGGGATGTGAGAGGAGGCTAAAGGAAGAATTAGAACATGCTTGTGTGCACTGTGTTTTTATAGTGGCCACTGGTTTATCCAGATAGGAAACAGTGAAGCATTTTTGAAGCCTTTGAATTTTCATGAGATGGGAGAAGTTTTCTACACAGTTCTAGGTGCAGGAAGTTTCTTGCACGTTAGCTGCTCATGTGTGATGCTGGAGGCAGGAAGGCAAAAACATAATTCAATTTTTCGTACCTCTCTTCTAAAAGGCTTTATTATCTGCTTGCTTTTTTTCCATGGGCCTTTCCAAGCAATAAAATTTCATGTTATGATTCTCTCAGGGCAGAGTGGAGGTATAAGGCAGCTATGTCAGACAGCAACTTCTGTGCCAGGAAACGGAGAAGAGCTGGTTTAAGGCCATGATAGTTATGCAGGCATCAGACTTCCGTGTGGTTGGTACTCAGTGGGTATCCTGAGATCATGAACAAGGAGTAGGAGTAAATGTCTGTGTCTGTTCTTCTTATCAAGGGAATTTAACTATGGCACATATTGCTGCTGACTCTACAGCTGAAATTGAGTGTAAGATTGTGAATTACAGCAACTCAATCAGTTAAATGCTCTTCCTGCTAGAGAATGGTTTCTGCTGTCTGAATCCCATCACAATTGGAATCTGCATTAGGAGGAGGCAGCTGAAGTTCATTATCACATGGATGGGGTTTTGTTTTCTCATTCCTTACACATAATTTTCATATTTAGCCGTCAGACTTTTTGAGGCTAAAGTGGGCAAGAAAAAATCCCCGCTTGTAGGATTACGTTTAGATTTCAATGAAACAGAAATGCATTTTCATTTTCACCACCATTTAATTCTCTCAAGTGAGTAGTTGTGAAAGTGAAAAATATGACGGGGTAAGTACGATATATATATTTAAGTGATGGGAGAAAAACTTCTAACATACAGTTACTAACAGTTTACACATTTGACTGTAGGGGGAGTGAATATTCATAATAGGAGAAAACTCACAATGTGAAATGACATTAGTAGCTACTGACAATCTGTAGCTATCAAAGAATGAGCACTGGCACATTAGTAAGGAACTTAAAAGCAGTTCCAAAGTCTAACATCTCAGTAACTATAAAACTACAACTTCTACATGAGTCATATTTTTGAACTCCAAACTATCTTATAAAATTTAGCTAGAACACATTTTTATTGACACAAATGAGTATATTAATTTCCATAAGATATTATCTCTTACCATACATTTAATTTAGATTCTCTTTCTACTCCCACTAAAATAATTGCTTACAATATACAGACTTGATTTTATATGGCTAATTAGAGCAGTGCATGGAAAAAAAATAGGTTTGCAGGTAATGCTGAAATTAAATATGTTAATCTGTACCTCAGTGCACACATTTTGTATGAGCTTTAATTTGCTATATAAATTATAGTTCTGTGTGTATAAAATGCCCTTGAAAGAAGGTCTTATTTTTTGAATACTAATATCATAGGGAAACAAATATACAAAGCCTTTAGCTATAGGCTATATTTGCATAAATTAAGGCAAGTAGTCACTCTGAATATCCAACTGAAGATATACTTTTAAAAGATACTGTGCATATAGTTGCTAGGACTTTGTGTATTTAAGATTTACATTTAGTTACAATATAACAGCCTTTCATGATAAGCAAGTAAAATTTGAACAATGAGGCATAAATAGTATAATAAATAGGCTGTGGTTTATCATATAGAGCACAGAGCAAATAACTGGAAAGGCTCTGAGCTCATTTCTGTATGCTGGAGGCAAATGCCTCCTGTACTGGTCTGCTTTATGGGTTTAGTCTAGCAAAAGCTGGTCTGGTGCTCTCAGTGTAGCTGCCCAGTGCAGTGTATGTGTTTTGTGACATGACTGCAGTGACATGTGCAATTTCCCACATAGATCCTGGTAAGCTCAGCTAAAAGCCTGGTAACTTTGGCTTCATCAAAACCCTTCTTGCTGAAGGGTTTCTGACCTTTCATGGTCAGAAAACTCTCCTTCCATGTGGATTCAGTTAAGACTCACTAATGATGGGGAGGAGGCAATTACAAAATCGGTGAGGCAGAGTATGGCCTGAATTCTAATTACAGTTGGTTAGTAAGAAGGACAAAAGGGTACACATGACGCTTTTGCACCTTCTTCACAATTAGGGTGGTCAAAACCTTCTCTTCTGTTTAGGCAATGGCAGTATATGCAGCATTGGGATCAAATCCTTAAATTGTGTCCAAGAACCTAAGCCTCAACCTTTCAGTTTCTGGCTCAGGAGCGGTATCTCTATTGGAGGTATGTAGCCACTGCGTGTTGTGAAATGTAGGGAACCATATGGCATTCAAAGTGCATCACTGAAAATGTTTCTTTTGAAAGAGCATCATAACTAACTTTTGTTTCCAGTAGCTCTGTATCAGTAATGAAGGTCTTGTATGCTCTTGAGAGCACTGTATCACTGGTCAGAAAGGTTTTGATGAGTCTATGACTTAGACGTTGAATAGTGTTAGAGTATTAACATTTGGGCCATATGCTATAGCTTCCTTTACCATCTTAAAAGGCAGCAGTATGCTCTGAGTCTTCGCACTAGCTTCACAGTAGAAGAACAGAAAACTCAGAGTTAATTTAACCTTCAGACTGTCAAAGTAAAATAAACAGTTTTTAAAATGAAAATAGCCTGGAAGAGTTCACAGTGCAGAACTTCATTTTTTATTCATTCTCTTCATACAAGGTGAAGATCATACAAGTGAATGTCTAATATTGTCCCTCTGAGGGAATGTCATTGAAAGTACCACCTAGAATTAATGGTTTCATGGTGCTGAACAAGCCAGAGAAAACTGTTCCAGAATCTGATGCTTTGTAGTGACAGGACTATTTTTGGGTAAAGATTCTCCTGAATTTTCTTCATTCTATGTAATGCTATTAGTACAATTAAATAGTGACTTGTACTTTTTGGCAAAGCAACCCTTCAGCAACAGCTTTCCAAGAAGATTATTTTAATTGCCCATTGCTACTTGCAGTTATATGGGAATTGGTATAGCGTGACAATCTCCTCCTTTGCTAGAAGAAAAAAGCACATTGCATAACCAAATGTCACCAGTTCTGACTAAATACATGGCAGTATGAGCCAAAGCTGTAGTTATGAGAATTGGTAGAAGTACAATCTCTAGTGATACTTTTATCAATCTTTAAGCCATGGTCAGAAGTTTATGTAACATGTTTTTACCTGTCTTCTCCATTACTAACCTAGTGAAAGCAACTTAGGCTATGTAATGATGTAAGGTTTGAAGAGAAACCCTCTGCAGGAAGAAATCTAACGCGTAAGTATTCTAACAGTCCTGTTGGCCAGGCAATTTTCAGCTTTCCTTTCCTAGAAACATGGCAGAACATGTAGTTGAAGTTTACAGTCTTCAGAACCAGTTAGCATGGGAGAGCATCATATGCAATTTCAGGATGCAATGAAAATGAACAGTTGGAGTGGTCAAAGAAAGCCTGTTTGCTAGCAGTTACATTGACGAGTTAACTGTGTCTAGAGGGAAACATAGCAGCTGAATGACAAAGACTACACAAAGGTCTAAGACAGCTTCCCAGATTGGCTTGGCCTATGAAGACATTGGCGAGATTTCCTGGGTGACTGCAGGTAAAACCCACCAGCTCCATGTAGGAACTATAGAAATGAGGGAAGTTCATCTAGTCTGAGTTTACTGGTACTAAGAGCAATGTAATTTGCTTCTGTCAGCTAGGATCGAGTGAAACTTAAAATGGAACAATTTCCTGCAAGAGTTGCTAAATTCTGTCAGTCTTTCTTTGGAACACTGGGGGGCAAACCAGGGATGTGCTGAAGATCCGTATTGCAGGATGCTCTCTGGGTGGAGTCTGTGTAGATGCAATACTAGAATGCTTGGTTGAACAGAACACAGAATGCATAGGGATCTCAAGAATCAGCTGGGGGAGGAGAGGGAGGAAGGAAGGAAGGAAAGAAAAAGCAGACATTAATAAAAGCTGTTCCTGCCTTTTTAGATCGTAGGTTTCTCCAGGTACTGCACCAGTCTCAGCATCTCTGAATTAGTGTTCCATTGAGGTGAGAGCGTATCTAATTCATTACTAAACAATATTTTGAATGGAAAGGCAAGTAATTAAACCCACAGTTGTTCATCTTCATGTTTAAAGATGAAAAATACCTGCAGTAAAAGATGCTGAGAATAGCACACTCGAATCTGTTTTTTCTGACTAAGATTGCTGTAGGGCATTAAAGCCAATCACAACACTTGCATCTGATACAGGGTCCTTTTAATTAATTAGTCAACAAAGGTCAGGTCTTGAGTCAATGCACCAGAGCCATTGGGCTGGACTGGACTAGATCTAATTATTCCCAGTCCTACTATCAGGCAGAGATTTTTTGATAATGACTTCTAACAGTGTAACAATGATAGAGCTCACAAAGAAGAGGAAATAAAAGATGATTCTTGGAAAACAAATCAGTTTTATATCGATATTATTAGCTGGAAGCTGCAAGTACTGTTTCTTAAAGCAATCAAACCCCTGGTTTTTGATTTTTACTATCCCACTGAACTTTTCCATTGGCTCTGACTGCAAAGGCTATTGTTGACATAGTTTTCAAACTTTCCACATTAAAAGGACCGTCACTGCATTTAGCCCCTAATACGCTCTGTCACACACACTGACACTCACTCACTTGGACTGTTGAACTTGTTTTACACAAAATAATGAATCATCATACTGAGGCTACAGAAGTAATTCTGAACCTGTCACACATTGCTTCCCACCTTTGGGCCTTGGCTGAGGAGAGGTCTGTGTGGCAGTGAGGAAGGGCAGAATGGAGCAAGTCTTGCCTTTCAGACTTTTCACCTTTATTCATACAGATCGGAGCAGCTGTCTGTCTCTCCTTCAGAAGCTCAAACTTCTGCTCTTCCAGCTTGAAGGTTCACATGGAATCGGTATTTTCTGCTGTCACCTGCTTTGGAAAAATGTGCTGAACCCCCAAGTTTTAGGGTTGAAAAAAAATGGGAAATGCATTCGGTGAAAAAAGTGGAAATGCTAAAAAAAATTGAAAAGGCAACAACAACAAAACAAGCCCCACACTAATTGTGCTGGTTACTGTCAATGGGATGAGAGACCTGCAGATTCTTCAGCTGTGGCTGTGCTGCGGGAGATCTGGAGTGGGTGATGTGTGAACCGCTAACATGTAGTACTAGGGTTGAAATGCCATGTATAAATGTGTATTTTTAATATCCAAGTTTTCCTGTATAAGTGTAAGAAAACTTTGGAAGTCATCTGACTTCTTTTTTGTTTTTTTGATTTATTACAATTAAGTTAAAAATGAACTAACTCTGCCCCAAACCGATGTCAAAACATCATAATTGCATTCCTGGTTGAGTCCTGGCATGCCAAGCTGTAGCCTGATATCGAGGTACGAATATTTAGCTAGTAAGAGTTCCAGGAAGTCCTCCTTGTGACTTGGGGGATCCACTAAAAAGCTTTCCTTTTGATTTCAGTTCCCCCATCTTGCCGTGATCATGACAAGGGATATACCCGTATGTCTGGCTTCTGTGCTAAGCTGGCTTCTGCTAGCTTTGTTCAGTGGAATTACTGTTTTTGCCCAGATATTTTAGTGTTAAACTACAGTTAATTCCCATTTAATTAGACATTGCAACTGTACATATTTTATCAGAATAAAATGTAACTGTGTATTTTATTAGAAAATGCTGAGCATTGATGCGAAAGTATTGAACATGCCAGTTTCAGGTGTTTTCCTGTGAGGGAAATGATTTGTAGGCTGCACTGCGGTGCAAAGGATGGGCACTTGTGCCAGCCACAAAGGAATGCAGGTTTCTGAACTGGGAAGTGCAGGTTCAAGTGTCAGCTCTGGTGACACTGCAAAAAGTACTCCTCAGATTTCCCTTTTAGAATCCCCACTGGTCTTTGGGATGTGGTTTTGGCATAAGGATGACTGTTGGTGAAAAAGCTGAAACCTCAGCTCTTCAATGAGCCCGACTGTAGGTTAGAGCAGGGATGGAAATACACTTTTGCCTGGCATCTAGGACCCCCATTTGAGTCCTCCTTTGTCATGATCCCGTATCTAGCTTGAATACTCAGAGCACTTGGTAGGTGCCTGTGGCTTCCTCCCTCCGTTTCATGAGTATCACTCAGGACAATCGTCTGGTTATCAGTTTTCCTGCTAAACCTGGATGTAGCATCCTTCAGAGTGCAACTCTTGTTCTGGTTTTCCCTTGATCTCCATTTTGAATACAACAATGCATATTCTGCAGATGACAACACCCATCTTTGTCTTCTCATCATTGTGGCCCTTTCATTATTTCACATCTCACTCAGCAGTCATCATGTCCTTTTGTTGACTCAATTTCATCAAGTTGAGAATAGAAATGAGCTCAACCGGAACTCTTCCATCTGCCGCTTTGACTCAAGTCTGAATGTAATTCAAGTTATGACTGACCATAAGGTGTGCTTTAAACTCACATTGAACTGAATTTGTAATAGCAAGCTTTCACCCCAAATACATCACTTCCATCAGAAATGGAATTCAAATATCCAATAGTTTTTGAGCTTAGTCTCCCTTATTAATGGCATCTTTGACTCCTACGCTTATAAACCCATAAGGCTGAGAATCCTTAGTCCTCTTCCATGGTCTTTGTACTGCCTAGCAAGAGGAATTTTGGTTGATCTGAAGCTGCCTTATGTGCCTCAGTACTCCCTTTGGCTCCTGGCTGTTCTGTACTTACAGCCACAGGTTGCTGTGCTTCAGTGGTCCGGAGCCAAAAGAAGGATCCTTAGGATCAATGTCAAGGTTACTGAATTTGAAGCAGTTCTAAGGTTGCCCTGACTTATGCAAGGAACTGAATTATTCCTCAAATAATAGAAAAATAAAAAAGGTATGATTAAAAGCTCTTTTCCTAGCTACACAGTATGGATTTGTATTCTATACTGTGTTCCCCTTTCCTCTGTATCAGTTCCTCTTTCACTAATGAAACTATTCCCTACATGCCTAATAGAACAACCAAACCTTCTTCTCTCTTGCCATCCAGGACTATGGGTATCATAAGCTTGGTTATTGTCCTCCTTGTCAAGCTGGGGAGAAAACCTGCTCATTCTATGTTGAATGGCTTAACTGCTTTTTTATGTACTGCATGCAGTTTGCCCATGATGTGGTTGTGTGAATGATGACTTGCCAAACCATGCTACATGTTTATATAGTGCAGTACATAGATTTAATAACTAAATTTAAGTACCTGTTTACTATCAGTGCAGAAGGAAAGATGAGGGAGATGTATTTGCCACAAAGCTGGAACTATTCCTCACCTTTATGTTTAAAGGAGTGAGATGGTAGCTCGTGAGTGAAAGCTCACCAAATTAAATAGATGGAAATGCAGCTTGCAAGTGACCATGAACAGGAGAAAATAATGGGGTTTTTGGTTTTCAGTGGCTTCTTTTTGGTTCATCTAGTATTGAAGTTTCCATTCCATAGTAAAATACCAGCCCTTTACTTCATCAAATGGTAGTTGTTAAGGTGGATCTAGAATTTGAGTAAAGTAACCCAATTAAAATAGAGGATGTCTTGTTCTTTGGCTATAGAACACTTAAATATTGCATATAGTGAAAAGTTCTCACTCACTGCAATTGTTCAGTGGTCTGAGATCACTTGGTCAGGGCGACAGAGTATTAAATTATATCTACAGATAACAGCATGGGTCTTGATCCTATAAATACTGCTGTGAGTTACCCCACTGAAGTGATTTCTTCCTAAATGGTTACCACTAAATGCTTTAAAACATTGTAGAGGCTGTATTATGAAAAGTTACTACTTACGGAATACTTTTCCATTTCCAATGTGTAGTGTCCATTGCCGGCCTACGCAGCAGCTTGAGGAAGAGGTGTCACTGGTTTCTCCTATCTTGTTTTGCAGTGTGTGAAAAATCCCAGTCCTGTGAGAAGCACTAATTAATGCCAGAGAAATCTGCAGAGTGGGACCCTTGTGGGAGTAGCTAAATGAGGGTAACCTGAGTATTAAGCTTGAAAGTATTACTTTATGTCTACTGATTACAGCCTGGTCAGCTGTTCGTGCTTGTGGCATTTGTCTCTTCATCTATGTGGAGCAGAGGCTGAGCTGTGAGGTGTTGGGCCATGTCATGAGCCTGAGCAGAGCCATAACGGCCTCCATCAATGCAAAGGTTAGATGGTTACACACACAGCTAGCCTTATTCTTCTGAATCACAGGATGGTTTGAATTGGAAGGGAACTGGAAGCTCATCCAGCTCCAATGCCCCTGCCATGGGCAGGGACGCCTTCCACCAGACCAGGTTGCTCCAAGCCCCTGTGTCCAACCTGGCCTTGAACACTGCCAGGGATGGGGCAGCCACAGCTTCTCTGGGCACCCTGTGCCAGCGCCTCAGCACCCTCACAGGGAAGAATAAAGGAGTGATGGATGGTGCAGCCTACAGGCTAAGCAGAAGCTCCAGGTGCACAGCTGCCCCAGGCAGACCTTGTCCAGCTTTGATGGCCTCACCAGGCAGTGACACAGAGGAACCTTGTCCCGTTCCCTG
Organism: Psilopsiagon aymara; assembly: GCA_024733675.1. Taxonomy (NCBI): domain Eukaryota; kingdom Metazoa; phylum Chordata; class Aves; order Psittaciformes; family Psittacidae; genus Psilopsiagon; species Psilopsiagon aymara. Next base: position 29,001 of record JANRGW010036701.1, on the reverse strand, counting down.
GGCAGGTCAGCAGAGATTTCCTAGGGGAGGGCTTGACCTTGTGGGGTGGTCACCAAGCAGGAAGGACACTGTGGTTAGGCCAGGAGAAGGCTGAGCAGCAGAGCTTTGTATGCACCCACCAGGAGGGACAGGGGATGGGGCCTGGGCAGGCGGCTGCTGGCGGCTGCGGCCGCTGCACGGGCAATCACGCGTCCCCCTCTCACTGCTGATTTGCAAGAGCAGATTAATCAGAGCGCACGGCTTGATGAAATTTGCTGTTATTGTGCCCATTTTTAGCAACATCTTTTATTATCTTCATTATTCATTTACAGGGGACCAGCATCAATTATGCAAATGAGTTCACAGACTTTGCAGATTACTTCATTTGCCGCTATTGTTTGTGGAAATTTAATTATTAAATATTATTAAGCTTGCGTTTTCTTCAATTTTCCGAGGCTTAGTTTCATTTGATTTTTCCTCCAGCTGCTCTCGTTTCCTTTCAGTGCCAAAACAGCTCCTCATCAAAGCGGCTCTGGCATGTGAAGACCAAATAAAATCTCCTCAATTTAATAATTTTGATGTTAGTCCCTTGTTCTCAGCTGCTTGCTCAAAGCAATGCAGAGAGAAACGCAGAGCACATTCAATTTAATGAGTAGAAATTGAATTCAAGTTTGTTCGGAATTGACTTCAATTAAGCAGAGTCTTAATGATAAATTAATCTCTTTTCTTTATTCCCTAGAATTTGTTTTTCAAAGTAGGAAATTGGACTACATTGAAAGACCAAATAAAGAATACCAATTTTAACGAGATTATGGAACTGATAGCAAAATTTAATTCTTTATAGTAACGTACTTGGACAAATAGCATTCACTCTATGGCATGTGTTATAATTTATATTCATTGTTACCACTCACACTTTCATGGCATGGATAAAATGGCAGTTGAATTAAATATGGGCCTGTAATAGACTTCAGAGTTTTAATCTTTATTAAGAAACCCTAATTGAATGCATAATTAGCTTTTCAGGGGCTAGGAAACTCAGTTTAATATCTATGTGGGCTGAAAACGTGGATCAGGCATTTTTTTAAGAGCATTTTTTATGAGTTTATTTATTAGGAGAAATAATCTTATAATGAGGCTTGTATCAAAAGCCCCATTTTCACTTCACTTCAAGAGGCTGTGTACAGAGGAGCAGTAGCAAGCTGCTCTGTGCATCTTTGGATGCCCAAAGACAGCCCTGGGTCAGCGGTGAGTACTGCAGCCTTCTTGGAGCAACTCATGATCCCTTATGCCTCTCCCTGTTGAAATGCAGAGGCAAAGCAAATCAGTGCTTGTGAAGAGCGGTGGGGCTGCGCTCTTTGCATTGTGTGTTACAGCTCTGCTACAGTTAGGCACCTCAATACCATCATTGCTTTCCTCTGTTCCACTTGTATGACCAGCACGAGCTCTTTATTTTGCCATTTCAGAGGGCAGGGCTTGTTTTCAGGAGCAGAGTGTTGTGGGTGCCTGCTCTGGGTTTTCAAAGGTGATCAAGCATTTTTATGGTGTCTGGTCATTTCGTGCCATTGAGAATCTTTGACATTGTGACCCTTTATCTCTCCTTCCAAAAAGAAAATCTATATTGCTGTTTATGGTTGACCCTATAGGAGTAGTGTTAGATGAGGGATACTTCAAGCCAATTCTGTTGTCATGTTTTTGGTCAACATGAATAGAAAATCCATTCATAGTATAAGCATTTTAGAACCATTGTGCACACATTCTGTCCAGGGATGTCTCAGGCGTTGGAGGAGTTTACACTGGGGAGGTTCAGGGGGGTACCACATTCCCTGCTTTGTACTTCAGTGAAGAGAGTGGGAAGTTCTGCCGGCTAAGCAGCGTTCAGTCTTCTGCCTTACCTACACATATGTTCTTCAGTTTCCAGGCACTGAGCAGAGGTATATACTCCTTTTTAAATATGAAGTAATAAATGGGACAATTTCCTTTAGACACCTTTTACAATCTGCGCTGGACTTGTGAGCACCTCCCCCCGTGTGTCCAGCAGTGATATGTTTCTGTTTCCCTGGAGCTTCCTGTTATGTTTTCCTGGTGGAAAGGGTCCAGAGCCTGCCAGCAGATTCTTTGCATGGCATACAATTGAAAATATTTATTAAGGCAATATGTTTGTTTTTACAGATCTGGGAGATGAAGTTTTATTGCTTTAAAGGATACCCATGTTCTAAAGTGTATGGGGCTCTGAAGGTTTGCTTTCCATTGTCTGAATGCATTTCCTGTAAATATTGTTCTCTGTTTGGCAATGGGATCAGAGTTTTTCTAGAAGTGATAAGGTTTGTTAATCTAAAGTGTCTGTGTATTCTACATTTCAGAACTGCAGTTATTTAGAAAGAGATGGGGTAAATGTCTTTTATAAGAAGCTGCAGTTGTGGTTTGTACATTGCTATGTTCTTTCACGTAGGAGCCAATCCATGTGTTTCAGCAAACATAGACCAGGTTTATTAAAATATTGAGGTGCTTATTGTCACAGAAAGACTTGTAAAGGTGCGAGGTGTCAAAGCTCCATCAGTGTTTACAGCCTGTATGTCTGATTAAACCTGGTTTTAGGGATGGCACTGTAGGTGTCACCCACAAAGATACACATACAAGGATAGGCTGAATTACAAAGCATCTACAAAGAAGTCATTAAGGTAGTGTTCCTGTTAGAAATACCTATACTATAACAGCACTATGGTATTCCATATTCCTTTGTATATCACTGTTTCTCCTATCAACTTTTTCAGTGCACAAGCGTTAAAGGGTTTTTATTGCATATAGATCTTACAAGTTTACTGTAAGGTCTGACCATTAAATGAAGCTCTTTCCATCTATTTGTCATCATTTGCAGTAATGGTTCTATAGTTAGGTGCCTGCCTTCTGCAGTCCTAATGTTGTCTGATTAGACTCTTGCTGGCACCTGTGCAGATCACACTACTGTCATTTCCTTTCATCTGAAAAAGCCCTACAGGGCCCTCTATGTGGCACAGTGAAACAGTTTCTCAGGGTTGCTTGTCTTATGTACAAAGGAAGACCATATGTCAAAGCAGCTTTCTTTTTTATCTTAAACTGACTTTCCCCATTTCAGAACTGAATCTGATCTCAGTGAGCATGTCCTTTCTTTTGCCTCTGCATGAAGAGTACATTTTCTCAGGAGGTCTGGCTTTTTGGAATCTCTGTCAGGCAGAAATGGGATGACTCCATCAGCAAAATTCAGCCAAAGCTTTCCTAGAAAGGAAAGGAGCCATAAGAACAACTTCAGCTAGTGAGGATGTTCTGAGTCTGAGCCACAGAAGCACTGTGCATGTGTTAATGTGCCTTTGAAAACAGAAAATTGAGTGGTTTTTCAAGATAAATTTGAGTCATTTTTGGCTATGCAAATGAGTATAGTAATTAGTAAAATATCTAGCCTGGCTGGAAGCGCAGACTCCCTACTTCTTGAAGAAAGGTGAGATGAGATACTGGAAAAGGGAAATCAGCTGGTTTTGTTCCTGTAAGAAATGTACAAGGGCGAGAAAAAGATCACGTTCATTAAGTTATCCTTTACCACTGTGGAAGAGCTCTGGTTTGTTGTCTTTTCCCACCTGCATTATAAATAATGCTCCACTCATGATGGCACTGTATGTATTATTGCAGAGTTTATTTTCTGGACATTGCAAAATAATACATTTCTTACAGTCAGTACTGTGCAGCTTTAATTAATTTCTTACTAGGCAGTATTGTTGCGGTGCTGCTCTTTTCTACTCCTTTTTCTGCACACTCCTTCATCAGTCCTGCTGGTAAAAGCATGTAGCAAGGGTAAGGCTAAGTATTGAAAAGGTAAGAAATGTCACACTTATAAAATCCCTTTAAGAGGAAATGCTTGACTACATTGTCAGCTGCTATTTCTGAAGTACAATTATCGTATCACTTCAGATAATGTTGCATTTTGTGCTGCTGAACACTTTGTATATGACAGAAAGCCTGGCAAATCAGTTACCTGCCTCAGCTTTTCAACGTGCATGAGTCAAATGTGTGCTTACTGCTGCAGTCTCTAAGCACCGGCCTGTGTTCTGCTCTCATGGCCAGAGGCAAAGCATGGATTTGCTGATCCACCAACATGAGGAGCACCTAGTGGATAATTCTGGAAGTCACAGCTGCTTTACTTCATAGGTTGATTCAGTGTTGCAGGTGTGATCATCCATATTCAAGCATGGTTGATGATCTGGGTAGTTATCCTTAGTTAATTATGTAGGACAGAACAAAGCTCTATTCTTGATGTGCTTTTATTTTCTAAGTATTGACAAAACATTTAGACCTTTATTTCCCCAACTAAAACCCACTGTTACTTGTTGATCATGAGTTGATCACTCTTGTTGCACAATTTGGCTGCTTGTCACATACGTCAACAGGGTTAAGAACACTGTGGGATGTGACTGGCATTTGTAGGATACCTGTGCATGCAGCTGCATTAGCTTCAGGGTAAAACCTCATCTCAGAATTGAACTTAAGGCAGCGTTGCTGCTGGTTGTAACAAAAGTCTATAGTATATGACTGCTGCCGAAAATAATAAAGTATTTCTTGAGGAGAGAAGAGAGTTTAATCACATCAGAGTCTGTCAGTGAAGACATACTGTGCCATTATGGCAATGAAAAATATGATTTGATATTACAGCTGACTTTGTGGGAGAAAAAGTACAATATTGACAAATAAGTGATTCTGTAATTAGACTGTACTGAAAGTATACACAAAAAGTGTAGAGCTAAAAAGGTTTTCAGTTTCACGTGGCATTCCTAACGTTGTTTGCTGGAACATCTCAAAGCTGAATTTCTTTTACTATGTGAAGATAAAATCTTAAAAAGCACAGTTCCATCCTGTGGAGTTACAGTCCGATCCCTGTTGGAAAGCTTGGCTTCATGTCCTTCAGGGGGATCTTCCCCTTTGCTGTACAGTTTAGTGCAGGTTTTATTGCAAGACCTGTGCTTTTTGTGGCAGCTCATTTCCAACCTTCTTCAGTGCGTAGCTTCCTCTGTGCAGAGCCTTCTCCTGGAAGATGTGGAAGACGGCTATTGTGAAAGTTTTCCGAGAAGGAGAACCGAGGTCTCTTGTCTCGGTTTTTGTGTGAACTGAAGTGTAGGGGGGAAACCAGGGTTCTCAGCTGTAGTGGAATACTGAAGATAGGGTAAGAGAAGTGGGGCTTCTGCACCTGGGATTTTGCCAGGCCTTTCTGTGTACAGAGGCTCTTGGAGTGCTGGAATTCAGTCATTGATAAAGATCATTAGCCTCTGTATGATTCGCATGCTTACAGGCATGCCCAAAGGTAGTACCCACATAGTGGCTAAATTCTGCTTCCCCATTTTGCCCTTTTAAACCAGAGCCAGTGCAATTAGATTTACTACTGATACAAGATAGCATAAGCAAAAGCAGATATTTCCCCCGGTTAAAAATGTATGGGCTGCTTGGAGAACACTCTTTAAACAGCACTCTTTAGAATAAATGCACATTTCCATCTTTTGCCTGTAGCTGTGTCCCATGCTGGAGTGTCAGAGGTGTATCGAGTCACTGGGGTAAAATCTCACATGAAAGAAACATCCTGGGTGTTCTTGAAACACTTACTTATTGTTGTGTTTTCATCTCTCTTCTCATGGTTAGTTCTTAAAATCCCTGTTTTCATTTGTGTCATTGTAAGTTATATTTTGTTACTGCCTACTGCTGGGCTTCTACCTTCACATGGAGCATCTTCCCTGCAGGAGACAGGATGTTAGAGTGGATGGCCTATGAGTCTGGTTATGAATGGCAGTTCCTACAATCCTGCCTTGTGGCTCTGGTCATGGATGGCAGTTCCTGTGATTCTAGCTTTGTGTAGTGTTTTGTAGCTTTGAAACTCCTGCATTAGATGGGATACGGCTGCGTTGCCCCAGAGCTGCAGAGCTGAAGTGCCAAAGGAACAAATTAACAGGATGTCACATTAAAATAATTTTTCAACTGTAATTTAGGTAAGTAGATTAATGTGAATTAATTTAGGAATACTTAAATATATCATAATCACGCCTCAATGATGTACAATATAAACAATAATTAGGGTAGAAACATCAAATTTATGTAAAAAGGAGTCTAGACTTTCAGTGTTTGTACACCTCAAATACATCTGTTGAAAGAAAGTAGAGTCAGAAGGGAATGGTTTAGATTCCAAATCAAGTGGTACTCTTAGTGCATCCTTTGGCTCTTGGAGTCTCTCTGTAGGGAATTTTTGCACGCCTGGCATTCTCCTCTGTCTCGTTCTCCATTACCAGGGCTGGCCAAGCCTTCCATCCAGTAAAGAAAATATATGGTAAGAATTAAAGTGATGTGACTACGATGTGTTATCATTCCTCAAAATCTATATCTTATCTGGGAGTTTTAATACATGTGCTGTGGTGCTGGTTTATGTTTAGTAAATGGCACGTAAGTTTGGTGGCCATATATGTGTATCTGAGTAGTTTTTGGCATGGATTTTTAAACTGCAAGATGAGTTTTAAGGGTGAAATGCAGAGAGAAAAAGGTCATTTGAAGCTTATGATGTAACTGAAATGGATTAAATATGTGATTAATAATATGGAAAAGCTCATTTTCAAATGATATGTAAAAAGCAAGGAATTCCATTTACTGTAATACATAGGTCAAGTTAACCTGGGAGTGTTAGCACTGGTAATCCAGCTTAGAGAAATAGCAAATACACCTATTTCCCTTTTCCCAGTGAACAGATTTCTTTTGCTTACTCATTTCCTTATAGAGAAAGAATCCCATTTGTCCATTCAGGCACCAGAATTCCTTAGGATAATATTCGCCCAGTGGTCAATATTCTGTACCATTTCATTTTATTGCAACTCAGTTTTTGAAATTACTTTTTGGTTAATGGTTTCAGTGACTATTAAATCATTTTGAGCATGAAGAACTAAAGTGAAAACTCCAACCATGTAGTTTGATGCGCCATGGACAACTCAAGACTCATCAGTAGTCTGATGATAACTCGCTGTTTAAGCCAAATGAGCAATTTTGCTAGGCTTCAAGGCCGTAGGTGGTGATGGCAGTGGGTTCCCTGTACAGCTTCCAGGAAGTTTACCTCATTTCACTAATTCTATTAATTTTCACAGAATAGACTCAGCAGTTTCCTGTGTGCAAACTTTCTCCCTGCTACCGAGCAATCAGTTGTTTGAAATCCAGGCTATTGACACGCAAGGGGAACAGGCAGGTGTTTAAGCAAGACCCTGCTTAGGTGATAAATGAGCCATTGCAGAATATAGCTTACTACTCTGTGTAGTGCATCTTAATAGAGGATATTCAGCTCTCTGCCAAAATGTTCATCATGTGAACTTTGGGATCCAGAGCTTTTCCAAAACTCTGCTTAATTGGTGAGAGAGATTCAACACTATGCATGAACATCAGATTGATTTATAGCCTATTCAACACTACTGGCATGGTAGTTTAGCAAAGGATGAGATTATAAGTAAGCAGCGAATTTGTCCTAATTAAACTGTATGCGTATACTGTACCTGATCTGAAAACAGCCCACAAGTAGAACAGAAGTCATTATTAGGTTCTGTTCCTCAGAAGCTCATTTTGTTTGCCGTTAATGCTCATCTTATGAGTGCTGTTGAAAGATCTATCCTTAAAGAACCTGCTAAAGAAGAAGGTGAAAGTAATTATTACTTGAACTTTCTTAGACCTCAGCCACAAGCTCTTTTAAAGGCAGTGTAATGAAATGAGGAGAATGAAGCTAATGGGGGAAGAAAACACGAGTCAGAACAAGCAGAATAAAGTGAGTAGCGAAATGCCAGGGACGGAAACTTCTGCTGAAGCTGCACTCTGATTTACATTCATGGAAGTGTCAGTTTGCTGTGAGCATGGGATGATGTGGTGATGTGGAGGCAATAAGACTACCTGAAGTGCATTGGACTGATTAAAAAATGAGTCTTGCTAAAAAAGGAGGTGACAATCTATGCCCTTTTCTCATGCTCACTGCAGATTTTTTCCCATCAGACGTGGGAGGTACAAATAGAAGTGTGTGCATGTCTAGGGAAAGCAGTGTCACTGAGGTGAGTCACCTCAGCAGAGAACAGTTGGTGGAAGTGCTGCTTTCTTCTTGTTGGAGGAAGTGCCAATTGGAGGCTGAATATCTCTCGTTAGTTAATAGGAAGCTTGTTCAGAGAACGTCTGAGTCAGCTATCTCTTAAGCCTGCTTCTTAAGCAGATTGCCCAGTGCCTATCCCAGAGAGAGGCTGTCCAGGGAAAGGTTTGTGTATGATACCAGCTGCTTTTTCCGTGGATGAATTAACTTGGTTTTGTTCCATCAGCACAGCAACTTTCATCAACATGCAGCTCTTAGGAAGCAAAACGTTTCAGACTGTGACTAAGGTGGTGCCTGTTACCCACAACTTCCATAGCATTAGCCTTTGTTATTAACTGGCAAGATCTGTTTTCCACTTTAACTTCTCAGGAGTAAGTACATTATTCAAGAGCAAGATTTGAGGTACATAAAATAAGCAGCAGTGTCGTACCCATTAAGCTGTCAGCTTTCAGCAGGGCACTTGTGACATTACCTGTGGCTTCCTGTCTTCCTGACTCCCTCCAACAATCTCCTCTCCATCAGCTGCCTCTCTTATGCCCCTGAAACTGCTGTCAGTGGCCTGGTGGATGGCTCATTTGACATGTCTGTCATGTTGTGAAGCGTGTGTAGGAGCTAGATTAAATGAAGAGAAAGCTAGCTCATCTGACTGCCTACCAAGGCGCTTCAGGTCAGGGAAAGCTTTCTCTACATTAGGACTGCAGTAATTGGAGAAGGAGGAAAGCAGAATGAAAGGACAGCTCTGCAGTGAGGTAGGGAGAGGGAGGCAGCCAGAACTGGATGGAGATGGCTGAAGTACATATGCTGTTGGAGTCTAGGAATAATAGCTCTTTTCAGTGCCACCCTGGAGTCGTTGAGAACTTTTAAGGAAATCATTTACTTCAGCTTTTTCAGCTTTGGTCTTTTAGCAGTCTTCCCCTAATGCTTGCAGGCATTAACTCTTCCTGCTTCTGGAAAGTTGGAGGAAGTGATAAGAAGTACCATTGCAGTGTAGGTGGGATGAGTTGAGTTCTGTCTGCCTGTGGATAGCCAAGAGTAAGGGACCTTTCCCTTCCCCTCCCTAACCTGAGTCTTTTATGGAGCTCACAGTAGGTTACAGAAAGCTCATCTGAATAATTCCTCGCTCTCTGGATATCAGCTGCTTTGTTCGATCGATTTGCAGTGTTCCCAGATCCAGTGGGGAGGTGAGCAGTGAAAATTTCTGGCACATTTTTAAGTAAAAGCAAAGAGGGATCGGCACTTAATGTTACATTAATGAAAAATCATCCCTGGAAAATAGTGGAGAGAGAGTTATTTTTATGCAAGTGTAGATTTTTTGATGCCAAGACAATAAAGAGGAACCACAATTTGTTCCATTAAGCTTGTATCATATTGTCAGCACTTGCCCATATGGAAAACATATAAATTGTCATGAAAACATGAAAATGGGACAATTTAGTAATGTTTTGAGCAGGTTTTATAAATATCATATGTATTTTTAAATGCGTAAGTGATGCAGTTTTGAACACAAAAGAAACACAGTTGTGGCAGCCAGATTTTGCTGTGTTCCCAGAGCAGCAAAATTAGCAGAGCTGCAAATGTGGTTATTCAAAAGTTGAATGTTTGGAGTCAGGCAGAGAAAGTATTCAAAGATTTGGTGGGAAACCAGTAAAAGCTAAAAGGGGCACTAAATCTGCGTTCTGTTTTCTCACTGGAGGTCAGAAGTTGTGTGTGCACTTCTGCATTTAGCTGAGCTTCTGTACAAAGGCTCAGTCATGAAGCCTGACAGCTAACTTGGTGATGGGCAATCTTCAGCTCATGGAGGGATGAAGTAGTGGTACGGTTCGGAAAAGGGTAGGAATGTGGGTGGCTCTATGGCCCTGCACCACTTTGTGTGCTTGTGTGGCTCTGGAGAGTGCAAAGACTGAGTCTACAGGTTTATTCTTAGCCCTGCTGTTAAATACACCAGTTGTACAGAGAATCAGAGCTGAGTGGGAATGAATGGGAAAACGAGGCTGTGCATTAGCTGGGAATCTGGCTTATTTTGCAAAGAGAGAAGGAATCAAAGGCATCTTTGCATTTTTTTTCACTCTTACCTTTCCCCACTAACTCTTTCCCTTAAGTTACGTGTTGAATTCGTGATGGTCTCAGTTTCAGGAAAAATGACTTTGCTAACCCCAGCACTGTTCAGTATTATGGTGTGTGTTCCAGTAATTGATGCAGGCCGGAGACAAGGAGGTGTTTGGCAAGGAGAAGTGTTATTTTGGGATCCAGTTGGCCTGGGATTCCTTCACGCAGGGTAATCACCCAGTAGCTTTCTGCCAAAATCCTTTCTGACTTGATTCCCTGTTTGGAGAGTCAGTAACATTCCTTTCTTTCCCACCTCCTGTAAGCCTTTCCTTATGGAGTTTAAACTCTCCTGAGTGCATCACACAAGCCTAGCTGAGGTCTATAGTACTACTCCAGGGCAGTTCCTAATGTATTAAATTGTAATGCAATAGAGTGTGTCCTGGCCTTGAAAACCATGTAACCTGATTGTCCTGGGCTTACCCCCTGTGTCTCCTGAGGCACCATCTGAATGAGAACAGCCCAAAAGCTACCCTTCTGTCACTCCCTTCACTAGGGAATCTGTGCTTCCTTCTGTGTGTTGTTTACTGGTTTTCACCCTGGTGCTGTGACAATTTGCTTCTGTAACTAGAGAAATCTAACTTGAAATGCCGGTGCTTTGAAAATATATCATGGAGTGTCTCTGTGTTGGAGCCTTCCGAGAGGGAGAAAAGAGAACATGCAATTAAAAGTAGTAATTCTTGTCGTTAGTGACAATGACAATAATGATAATGTCTGTTTAAAAATCTCTGCAGAAAAGTCTCACTGATTCCTGTTTATATAGAAAGCAATATTGAACCGTTTACCTCCTAGCTAGTGGCCAAGGGATAAGATAAAATTCTAGTGCTGTATTTGTATTGTGTTTTGCAGACATACCTAATCTTCAGCAGCATGAGAAATGTGGTAGAAAAGTGTATCATCAAAAACTGCTGCAGCCTCATGCTTATAAACTGTCCCTTGGAAACCAGGTCAACTTTCACTGTAGCTTATGGTAATACATGCAGACACTACAGAGTTTTTTATATCTTCTAATGGAGATAGTATAGATAATAATGTAATTTCATCTATTACTTTTATCAGATCATCTTATCTCCTTTGTGGCATCAAAAGGATGTATTCAGAAAAGATTGGGACAGAAGCGTCAGCTTTATCTAGTGCGCACACGAAGGGCCTGATTCTGTTTACATTGAAGTCAGGGGAGATTTCTGCCCTTGATGGGAGCAGAAGCAACTGGCTGAATTCTACTTGATGGTATGTACATGGGGAATGGAGACTGACCCCCAGATCATGAAAATCCTGTTATAATCGGAAACATATTAGTGCTGTAATTTTGTCGGCAGTTAACAAACCTGTCAGTGCTGTTGTGTCAAGGTGTCTCTGTGACCTCCCAGTGTCACACTAGCTGACTTCTGGCAACAAAATGAACTCAGATAACATGCATGTACTTTGCCTTTCAAGTCATTAGGAGAAAAAAAGCTTCATTGTTTTTCAGGGCTTCAATCAATGGTGGTTCTGTTGGAGAAGTGATAGTGTGAGGCATTTGGGAATGGACCTTTGCTGGGTTTCTGTTGTTCTTGTGTGGATTAGGAGCTTTTGCTTCACTCAGACACAGGTCCTGTAGAGTTATTTGGACAGAAGTACTGTTTGTGTCTCCTGCAGTTGTCCTCATTTACCATGTGATGCTGATTTTTCAGTGGATGGTATGTAAACAATTCTTCAGTAGTCTCTTTATACATATTGAAGAATTCCAGGAAGAGGATTACCATTGTAGAGAATCTATGACTAAAGTCTTCGGCAGCGCAGTGGACAATAAGCTTCTGTGTTTGGTTTGAGAGGAAAAATAGGAGTCATTTCATAACATTTTCTTTCATCCAGCAGCTTCTTTTGACTCTCTGGTAGCAGCACTTGGCTGAAATAAGAGCTGTCTTGTTGTGAGGTCTTTAATGCAGGGTAATTTTTTCCCCACTCGTCCTATTATTGCATATTTTTAGCTTCCTCCAGGGAGGAGCGTTCCTGAGAGACTTTGGTTGATCCCAGTTGTTTCCCTCCTTCATCTCCCCAGGAGGCTGAAGATTGGCTGTAAGTGATGGTGTAGAATCTTTTTTATGCTTCCACGGTAACTGCATGTGTGTATAGCACTACTTAACTAAAAGAAAGAAATGAAATGGGCAGTATAACTTTCAAGCCGGTTTTCTCAGGCACCTCCAAGATCACACCAGTTGTGAATCATTTTCTCACAAAGGTTTGAGAAGCTCAGCTCATGTAAGCCTCAAATTATCCAGATGCTGCTTTCAGTTTCCTTGCTTTCCTGAGGCTGTAAATGTCCTTGGGAAGGTCAGTCACACCAGCAGCGTTGGGCAGCCACCCTTCTTGTTGTATTTAGGTTTTGGTTTCTTCTTCACCAGAACCAAGCAGCAGAAGATTGATGGAGGTATAGAGAAAACATTTTCCTAGTTTCCTCCTGCTTTAAGATGCAGAGGGTATCTGTGGTGAGCCATGGAGGAGTTTGGTTGTGGTACATGACTAAAATACATTTTGGCAGAGGATGGAGAAGTAACTACTTTGTCTGTTGTGAAACAACTGAGTCTTTCCACCCATTTCTCAAAGTGCTCATAGTTCCCATTTCAAGGCAGGTTGAACAATAAAAGTAGTGGGCAAAGAAAATGAATGTGAATCTGGAATACTTTAATTAACAGTAATAACGGACCCATGGTCCTCATGGGCTCCTATGTTATTCTTAGTGTTGGTTGATTCTGCTAAATCTTTCTTTCACAGCAAATTGTGTTGCTGCTCTGTTATGGTTCATATTTGATTATTGAGAGTGAAACAATTTAAATGGGACTTCTGTGAAAACAAGAGCTCTGTTTCTGAATGGAAGCAGTATGCTTTATTTTAAAGGCAGTAGTTTTAGTACAGGGATTTTATAATAAAAGATTTTGCAAGAGAGGGTCCCAAGCAAGAATTGAATACATTAGATGTAGGACTCTGGTTTGAAAGCACTGTTGTGGTTTAAGCCACAAATCAGCCACGCAGTTTGTTCACTCACTTCCCCCTTTTTCTTCCCTCTGCTCCTGGA
>JANRGW010036701.1:0-15651 GCA_024733675.1 Psilopsiagon aymara | reverse complement strand
GCCACAAGTCAAAAACACAGTGCTGCACCAGCTACCAAGAAGGAGAAAAATGACTGCTACTGCTGAACCCAGGACAAGCACAAAGTAAATGGTGACATCCAGGAAATTAAAACGCAGCCTTGGTAATGGCAGAGTTCAAACAAAGTGATTATGGAACAATTTCTATATAGGAAATTATTTCCCTTACAGGCTTTGCATCTAATCACGGGTTCCCATGCAAATACCTGGTTTAGTCTTTATTCTGGAGCACTGTATATGCTGTCAGCTGTACCCCAACAACTCCTCTTCTGTGGTGGGATAAGCTAGTTGAGTACAAGCTGTTCCCATCGGGAAACCCACTCTTCATTTTCTGCCAATACAGTTAAATTGCACATAATTTTGTTTCTTGATGCACATCCTTTAAGATGGGACAGAGCTCTTTTCTCTGAATCTGCAGCTCTAGCACCAATTGTAATTTTACCTTAATTTGCAGTGATTCATGTATTTCATGCTGCAGTCCAGAATGATGCAGGGATTCTGTCAAGAAGAGAAGAATGATTGTCAAACTGTCTTTACTAAGAAACCTTAAAGTATGACGCTGCAGATATTAAGGTTTATGAGAGTGACAGAGCTTGCTGCTATCAGAGCAGCAGTCTTTAGAAGAGGATTGAGCTTCCATTGTCACAGCTTACTGAAAACAAAGATAAAGCAATGGTTGATTTAAGAACACTGTCTTTTTGTTATGTGTTCAGTAAGACAGAGAAAGTGGCTCAGAGGAACTTTGATCTGACTGAATCTTTTCCTCTAAAACCTGAAAAGTATCCAAAGCAAGTGATGGGCTTCATGTAACATGACCACATTTCCCTTCTTGTGCGTGCCGTCTTTGTGCAAGAAAGTGAATGTTGTTGGGAGCTTTAAGTGCTTACTGAGCAAACGTGGACATTTATTGACTTTGAACTTCTGTCTTGATACAGGACATCAATTGTCTCAAATCTTTGACTAAATTCATACATGTTTTCAAATGTATTGCTCTGAAAGGCATTTATGAAAAGACGCTTAGAATTTGAGCCTCTTTCTCTTCATTCAGAGGAGAGGTGGCAGCAACACGCAGGGCTGCTCACGTCTCCAGATGGTTCAGGTGTGGGAAAGAGCAGGAGCTAGTGAAGGTGAGCCACTTGTGCATAGTTGAGCAAGGGAGAAAGGAACAATCAATCACATGCTTCTGAGGAGAAAAAGGGGTAACTGTCATTCCACTCATACACTCATGAGCAAAACGTATCTCTGTCATACAGAGACTGGCAAAATAGAAAGAACAAAAGTAATGCCACTCTACATTAGAACATAAAGTGGCAACTGATTCAGCTTCTGAAGATAAGAGAAACAGAAAACAGGTCTTACAGCACAGGCTGTGTACAGAATGTGAAGCTTTCGTGATCAGACACTGTTTAACCACAATATTCTTGTCATTTTCAAATGTTTCTATCTCATTGCATGACAGAATCAATCTCTTCTCATTGTCTTTTCTTGACCCTCTCATTTTCTGACCAAAATAGGCAGACTGTCGTATTTTGAATGAGCTATACCTTTTGGTGGCAAGAAGGACATGTGCACAATAGTCACAGAATCAAACTGCACAGTTAAAGAAAGAGCTGCATCTGTCCTGGCAGTTCCTCAGTTTGTTTTGCCTGAAACAAAGTGAGTCAGCTCATACCTAATTGTGTTCAAATACTGTCATAATCCAGACCACATAAGAAAAACACCCCATCAGATATGGAGAAAGAGCATAGGAAAAGTGTTATTCTGTGATTACGGTTTTTAAAATAACCTGTTAAAAGAACAAAGTTATTAAAAAACTTTCATAATTATTTAAAGCTCCAAATAGACTTTAATTCATTTGATTTTTATAGACTGGTAGTCTTTAACCTGCATTGCAGAATCTGAAGTGTACCTGTTACATACTGCTAAATTAGTTGTCAATCCCTTGGGCAGTATATTTTAATATCAGTATTATATAGTAGATGATATAAATCTTGTGTACGGTATTATTAGCTTAGGCAGCTGCTGACTTAAAAAGGCCAGTTTAACAAGTCACCACTGTATTATGTTTAATTAGGTACAGTTTATATAATGAGGTGTTCAGTTCTAATGGAAAGACATGCTGTGAGCAGCACATCTGCAGGAATAACTATTACAATCAGCATTGCAGAGACCCATGGAACTGCAAATTAGACTTACTTATCTAGAAATAAATTACATCCCAATGCCTTCATAAAGCTCATTAATTAATTCCACTGGCATAAAGGTCTTTTTCTTAATTTCATGTTCCATTAGCATAATAAACACAATTTGAGTTACAACAGTATGATCAGTTTAATGGATGCTATTTATTTTAGTTTTTTACTTAAAGTCCCGGTAACACAGAATTAACATCAATATACTGTTTGGTCCTTTATTAAAAATTCCCATAGGATAACCAGCACAGATGTTCAATACAGCATCATATATTTTGTGCATTTTATGACTTCGCTAATTGGCCATATGGAAAGGTGTTGCTCGGATTTAATTTTTTTTCTCTAAATCTGATATATTGTATGGATTGTAATGGTCACAATTGGTTACTCTATGAAGTCGGGCGGGTTAACATACCCTGCATGCTGGGAGCAAAAAGAATAAGCCAAGTTTTCATGTACATTGATTCATAGTAAATAGTAGCAATATACCTCACGGGATTAAAATCACTTTCATTTATGTGTAGCTCCTGACATTAATTAGAGTTCTGTAATTTATGCAGACACTGTCTAATCAGAGGGAAATGTTGCCAGCTATTTGTTTAGTCACAATTAGCTTATAGACAACCTTATTGTTGTTCCATTCAGCTTTTCTTGAGCCCCACATTTCATGATGAACTGCCCTGTTAGGAACATTTGTGGCGAGATGTTGTATGTGACTAGAACAAGAGATTTCAGTGTCCATCCACCTAATACCTGTTACTTTGAATGATATCTATACCTATGGTTTTGTTGGGGTTTAGTAGACAAGGGACATGTCTTAACAAATTTGTTTCTACCTTATATTGTGCAACATTTTATGCTAAAGCCTCCCTGTTACTGTAACCAGGCTAATGCTGCCATCAGCTTGGTGTGTGTATTTTCTAAGGCCTGTCTCTTACTCTGTTCTTCTGTTTCCTTGTCTTATTTTTTCTCTCTGCGTTTAATATCACTGCAAATATTTTCCTCTTCAGCCTATAATGTAGCCGAAAGAGAACTTCTAATGTTCCAGAGTGATTTTGGGTAATAGTCAAGTGTCATATAAATCCATCATCGGATTTTTCCCATAAAAACTAGTATCTGCCATTACACTGTAATTCACCTATCTCTCCCTTACTTTCCAAAATCATCTCAACAGGAGTCATCCATCTCTTCTAGTGTGATGTCCTTCTATTACGTGATCTCAGTAATGGTATCAGAAAGAGCTGCACTAGCACAGATGAGGGCAAGTTGCCTTAATTTCAGTGCGTATGTCTGTATGGGCATGCACATACACAAGTCAGGAGTTCTCAAGAGCTATGTGAAAGCGTTTGGCTTTAAAAAATGCTTTGTAGCTCATTGCATTTTTAATACCCCAACTTGGCACATGCACACACCCTTGGGGTTTTTGGGTTAAGCTTGGGGTTTAACAATTCCTTTTTCATATATTTAATGGCTGGATTTTTTGAAGGCATTTAAGCATGTAACTAATCTTAAGAATGAAATGCCTTTTACCTTGAAATTTAGGTTTATGGCATCATACAGAAAATCAAGTAACCCTTAGTATAATTCCTTATTAATGTTGGTCTGAGCTGTAGCACTGCAAAAAGCAGTGAATTTGTATGATCAGACTAAAGTCTCTCATCTGTTTCCAGATGTCTCAGTGTTATAGCTCCTAAGACATATATCAGAAAAAAACCTTTTGTCCTTCAGTGCAGAATCAAACATTATTACTCAGCTGCATTGTCTCTGAATATGACAAAGTATTTTCATGCAGTACGTAGCCACACTGTGTAAAGATGAAAAAGAAATGACAATAGGGGTTGATTCTGTCCCACGTTTAAGAAACGGTGACTTGAAAAGCTTGTGCATTTTCAGTTTCCTGCATGGATATTTGTTATGTGGTTCAAGCTGGAAATACATGTAATAGGGCTTTTCCAAGCTGCACAAATAGTGTTAAGTCATAGCCCTTTGCAGGTGGTTGGGCTAGTTGTGGTTATGGAGACAATCTTGTATAGTCTTTCTTTAGCAGCCTAAAAGGAACCTTCTCCCAGTTATATGTAAGCTAAACCTTACTTAGGTGGCAGCAAGCTGCCTGAGTGAATGGGCTGAGTGGATTTGGGATAGGGAGAGACAGGCGGTACCCTTGGAAAACAGTGTCACAGCGATTTAGGTGCTGATAGCTCCTATTGGGATGCTGTAAGTAAGGCTGATAGCTCTTACTGGATTGCTATGAAGTAGGAATGAAGAAGCAAGTTGAGCAGTAAGAATCCAAGGGGACTCTGCAGCCACCTATAGAGCTTTGTGCTGATTCTTTTTTGCTTGCTGTACCTTACTCTGAGAGCTTAAACTGACCTCCTATCGTTAGCCTGTGTGATTAGCTTGCATTACAAGTGCAACAGTGCCATGGGGTTTTGCAGGCAGACATACTCTGGAAGTTTTATGCTCAGGAAGAGGGTAAAACCACATTGCTTTATAGCTGTGTATACAGGGCGATTTCTATGGTTTGTTTTGATACCTGAGCATGTAATTCCAAATTCACCTACAAAATGAACATTCATCATGACAAGTAACTGGCATAGAAGATTTTGGGGAGTCTTCTACCTGCCATTTCCCTGACTTCAGAGCACCTGAGATACCAAGCTATAGAAGTTGAGCACTTAGAGTTGCCTGGCAGTGCATTCAGTAGGTGACTGGGTTTTTTCTTCTCCTCAGCTGTCTTTTGTCCCAGAAACCATTATTCTACCCGCACTTCCACCACCAACTTTGCGCTGTTGTAGCTGAACAGACAGCCTTTGCCTCGTAGGTTTGAATGCAGGGCCTTGCCCAAAATGCACCCAGCAATATTCTTTGATCTGTTGTATTCAGATTAACAGAGAAGATGTGGGACCAGAGAGAATAGGTTCTTGCTATTGATACTTACTCACCTGATGCTTCTCTCTCTATCCCAGTAATGATTGGGTTTTCTTAAAACCTGATAAGATGGAGAAAGAAAGCACAGCACCGAGGGAATAAGTACCTTTTGTTGAACGTGTCCTAACACGCACATGTCAGTGGCCAAATTCAGCTGGGGAAGAGGCAAATTGCAGTTGACTTCACCCAGAGCCCAATCACGCACAAAAATACAGCGGAGTCAGAATAAAACACCTTTGCCACAGCGACCTAAATGCTGTCTAACTTCAGGTGGAACCTTACCTTTGGCTGGCTAGAGAAACTCCAACAGGAACAGTTGAGCTTCTGGAACCTCTCAGCAGTAACCTAGAGACTTTGTCTCACCGATGTCCTAATATAGTGAGAGACAGGAGATTTCTTGTTTCTTTAAAGCAGTTTGAGGAATTAAAATGGAATTGAAACGCTTTGTAATGCAGTCATAATGTAGATACTGACCAGATGTCAGGTTGGTACAACTGAGTAAAATGTTAACACAGTCAAAAAGTAATCCAATACGTGTTATTTCCACAGGATATTCCAGATGTTTCATTTGAAGCTGAAAGAGCAGAAATGTTATTTAAAAAGATCATAGGAATTTAAGAAGATTGTAGGACTACAGGTATCATTTTCCTAATAGGATCAATTGCCCCTAGTACTTTCTAGCAGTGATCCTACAAGTATCCATCGAAATGCATATGCATTTCTACTACTTTCTGCTTAGGAGTGCTATCTATAGGCTGTACTTTGCATGGTCTGAAGGAAGCAATATCACATACCATGTTTAGGCCTTAGACTTCAGACCACCAACTATAGGTTGTTGACTCTTTTCCATAGTTCTTGCTTAAAATGGAGATAACTCGTAGAAAAATAATCACTGGCCAGAAATGCATGGCAAAACGGGGCAGTAACACTGATGTTGGATCCCTTGGCCTTGCGACCTTTGGTATTTGTTTAAGCAGCCTTTTTTAATTAGTAATAGATATTGTTGCACCCAAATAAACATTGCTGACAGTTGAAACCAGCACCTTTGTAAGCAAAGGGCTTGTAGAAATTTAATACATACAGCTCAACTCGGCTTCTATGAGGAGTTGCTGTGTTATTGTCGTAATGCTTGAAGTTAATGGACAGCTAAAATAGAATGGCTACATGTGTCATACAGTGAGTGAAGAGGACTGACTAAAAGCCATTAGTGTCCAGAAAAGAAAGACAAAGGCAGAAATTATATCGCTTCCAGATGAATCCTAACTATCTCCTAAAGTCTGTGTTAGTGTGACAGGCAAGAGGCAGGGGTATTAATCGGAAGGTCAGATAGTGCAATTGTAGCAAGACTGTCTTGATTGAAAAGGCACTGGGAAATTCTCTAGAAAGCTGGTGCTATGGAAGCTACAAAATGCTTGTTTAATGGCCTGGTGGGCTAAGTGACAATTCTACCTGTCATACTAAAAGGGAACGTTACCTTTCACCACTGCTCGTGGTAGAAGTGCTGCAAGAGCAGAGTTGTGCTGCATTTTGAAAAGAACTTTTAATTTTTCTTTTTGTTTCTTCAGGATCCTCTATCACAGTTAAAGTGTAAACTTTAGGACTCCCTCCTGTTCCTACTGTCCTCAGATTGGTTTAATGGCAGCCTGCATAACTGCTTTACTCCTGAAGAACTCTCTTCTGACTAGAACTCTACCAGCATTTTATCCTTAACAGTTTAAACAAGTAATAACTTCCTATTTAACTCCCCCACATCCTAATGATAGATTTTTGAATCAGTTTCATCAATCATATTTACTATTAATTACATTAATAGTGCATTTCAAAACAGTCCACTATTGACGTCAGATACTAAATACAAACCAGGTATTTAAATAAATGCAAAATGGAAAACTCCGTGGTAGGCCATTTGTATGTTCCTGAGAAGAACACGTCTCAAACCCTTCTCTTCAATAAGCAGACACATTAGTGTCATGGTTTAAGCCCAGCTTGTATGTGACCTGTTGTTTCTTTGACACATGGTTCTTCCCACTTCTGCACTAAACGTCATCGGCATTCAGTGGGCATCTGTCTAAAGCCAGTTTTGTAGGAGGCATGTCTGTCTACTGAAGTTTTCCAGTCTTGAAATCCTGAAGTTAGGTTTGTGCTGAAACTACGCTGAAGAAAGAGGAAAAATGTTAGAAATCCTCTTTTTGCTAACCAGTAAGACTTGCCCCAGCCAAAAATACTTGCATGTTTATGGCCTCATGATTAGCATAAGGCAACATTTGCTCTCGGCCTTTTGTCAGCTTTGTTCTCCTGTCACTACTTTTCATTCTTTGCTCTCTTCCTGTCAGTAAATCCACATGAGCAATAGCTGAAAGATCGTTCTGTTAATATAATAAATGCTGTGATGAATCATTGCTTGAGCAGACTTATCTGCTGCTTGAAGCTTGAATGAGTGTCCGCAAGTTGCAGTAAATCTGTTTCTCTGTAATAGAGCAACCCCCAAATACTGCATAACAAGAATCATTGAGCTGGAGCCACTGCAGCTCTAATTCTTGTATCCTTGGGCTCTCAGTATATGTTGGATACCACTTGCAGTTTAGGATGAGAAATTGGACAGGCTACAATAATAAGTGGTCTAGTTAGTGCTGGCTGCAAAATAACTACTCGTCCCAAACAAATAGTGGTTTGCTGCAAGAGGAGGAGACGCTCCTGGTTTAGATTAAAAGCTTTTGTTTTCCCGTTTTGGTAGCACACATTTTTCTGTGCATCTGTGGAAGTACAATTCTGAGAGAGGCGGAGTCGATGTGCAGTCAGGCAGCGGTGCTTTGTCATTGGACTCAGCGCAAGCAGGATCGGGTGATATTTTAAGGTTTGTTTTATGTAAGAGGTCAGATAAAATAATCTAATGATGACTTGAAAACTAATTAGCCTGTACCCTGGGTTATTTTTAAATGGATGAGCTTTCTGAGACTTCTCTTCCAGTTCATTGTATCAGATTGTAAACACTCTTTGTTGGTAATAATAATTGTTCTGGTGTGTAAAGATGATGACTCATTCAGGACCAAAATAGGAGAAAGATGCTGATGTCACATGTACTGAAGTACTCCCCTACATGTAGTGATGCAATGTAGTTGGATGAATCATGTGCAGTGTTTGCAAACACCCTTTTTGAAGTAAGAGAGTTGCCATTCCTGCCCCTTCTAAATAACCTGGCTTTTTTTCCCCGCTTTGAATTAAAAACATGTGACTTCTCCACTGTTCATACAGTTTGTCATGAAAAGCATCAGTGTCCACTGTTCCCTGACTGCCTGGATATCATACCTCTGTCAAGGAGAAAAAATGATGTTCTTCCTTGACCTTAATATTTACCAACTTAAGAGATTTTGTTGTCAGTTGGGGATAACCTCAGAAGGAAATAAACGACTGCACTGTATGATTTTCAACTGAAACACTCACATTGTCTTCCTGTTTATTCTGTGGGCCATTTTCCGTCAGGGCAGTGGAATGCAAGGGAGTGCCAGGGCCCAATGTGTTGGAAGCTTTGCAGTTAGGTTTTCTTTTTTTCCCTTTGTTCTTATTTATCCCAGATAAGTTATGACTTCTCCTGAGGAATTTAGCAGTCAAATGTGACATCGTAATCAAGTTTATGAGATTTTAATCCAAAGTGATTGTCAAATGGCAACTGAGGGCACTCAGCACCTTTCAGGATTGGGACCATAGCGAAAGCTGATGTTTGAAGAGTAGATGTTGCAAAATAGTTGTAAAGAATTGCTTGATTTCCTTATGGAGGTTTGCTTAAACTGCTGGAAAAGTGTCATGGGTGGAGCCATGCACTTCGTTCGCAAGAGGGAAGCAGTAATATGTGATTTCATCGATAAAGACAGTGAGTTTAGAAAATTCAGGGGTAAATGGGACAGCGCTTTAACAACATTTAATGGCAGCTACACTTGAGTATTTACTGCATAGTGGACAGGGTCAGACAAAACCATCAGGGAGACCCTCTTGCTGAGTCATGAGGCTCCCCTTACGTTCTGAACTACTCAGAGGGGAGTTCAGGCACGGTTGGATCCAGGCGGAGTTCCAGACTTGCTCAGTGTTTATGCCTAAAGGATTATGTAAGTTCAGTCAATCCGTTATATCACTTAGCCAAGATTTCAAGGTGTCAGTGCAGTTCTTCCCAATTCACTGTCCATGTATCCAAGGCATCGAGGACTCTCTTCAGCCTGAGGAGTAAGGGATCTCTCCCTATCTTGAGTAGGAGGGCATCCCAGCTGAAGGGACGATGCTGACATGCAGCCTGCTGCTGTGCGGAAGAGTTCAGTGGCCCCATGGCTGTCCACTATTGGTGGACTAAGATGACTGACTCATAGTCACCTTTGCACACCTGCAAATGTTAGTTTCTTCTAAACTTGGTTTGAGCAGGACATTGACCAGCCCTGTGTTCAGGTGGGCACACGGCTCAAATTAGCTCCTTGGCTGTTGTTATCTGTCTTCACAGAATCCCCCCCGGAGCCAGGTGCAGCCATCAGGACCAGACACATCCATTGGGACTGCCCCTGAGGGTTATCCCTTGAGGCGGTTCCAGCAAATAAAGGTCAGGTTGGGGTGGGGGGGGAGCACACCACCACAAAAAGCAGGGTGACGTGAGAGGCCGTACCTAATGATGTATCCTAATTCCGTAAGATAGGATGGCAGCACTGGGCAAATAATATCCTGTAAGATGTAGTTCCTGATTTTAGATAATGTTTTAATGACGGTTTATAATTTGGAAAGCACTCCAAGCCCATATATACTGCATTCAGAAAACAAGCCTGCAGGTTCCACTGTGTTTCTCCTTTTTACTCTCACGTGACAGCTTAACTTGTTACTACTTGATTATAATTAGGTACTTGATTTTCATCAACAATAATTTCAAAGTGAAGTACTTGATGTTCTTTTTTTTTTGAAGTAGGCTTTGCTTAATACTGTGTGATTTCAGCCAAGAACATGAACTTCTGTGCCTCAGTTTATTTATCCATAGTACGATGAGTAGTTTATCTCCCTCAAATACATTATCCAACGTCAAAAAATGTCTATGTAGCATTTGATGCTCCAGTGATCTTAGCAATACATTTCAGTTATGCCCCATAAAATATATTGATCTCTGAAATCCAAAATGAAACTGATGTTTTAGACCCTGTATATTTTCTGACATCTTCTCTTTTCTCTTATTAGCATAGCATGCCTCTTTTATTTAATCTGGATGTACAATTCTAATTTCAAAGTCACGTACGTATTTGACTGAGTTTCTGACCTCTGAAGAACTACCAGGATTAATCAAAGCTTACTCTGTGTAGAAAGGGTCTTTTGATTCTCTTCCTTTTGCTGGCTGTAGCAGGATATTACCTGTGTAAGCAAAATCAATGTGAAATGCTTGCTAGAAATGCCTGGGAGTTATCATAAAAGCTTCTGTCACACAAATGATGCTCCTGGAGAAACTTAGAAAGTGCTTCCATTTACTGAAGGTTTTCCTTAGAAGGCCGGAGTCTGCCCGTGGAGCCTGGCGGCCCCCAGACATGCGCACACAGTCACAAGGCTGGGATGCATTGAGCCATACCCTGTGCAAAGTAAAGGTAACCTAAAGAAGCTGAAGGGTTAATGGAAAACTGGTGGTGAAAAGTCACTGGAGTGGTCTATGGGTATAAAAGGTATGAGTCCTGACTGGGCTTCTGTTCACGTACTGTTTGAGGCCCTGTTAAGGACATCAGTGGAAAGATGGCTGAGGATTATAAAGAAGAAATGTATAGAGAGTGTTCGAAAGGACTCTTTAGCAAGGGAAAGGCATGAGGAAGGAAGTTCATTGTGCAGCCTGCCCTGGGCAAGCGACTGATGTGGGGGGGGGGAAAGGGGAAAAACGTATTTCAAGAAATTAATGTGAACTCGTAGAGCCAAATTGTTGGCAACACAAAAGTACGTATCTGAGAGAGAGCTGACCCGTGAGAGTTGGCCCAGGAAGAGCTTCAGGAAAGGGAAATGGATATGGATTTTCAGTGTCTGTGTCTGTAGACGTGCAGGGGTGTCTTATCCATGTGTATTTATCAGTGGGGCTTTTCTGCTCTCCTGAAAAGAATTGTATATGGGAATCTCGTCAAAACATCCATGTTTGCCAGTTTTGCTATTACATGTGAATGAGTAACCTCAAAACTGGTGAAGACAGATATGTATGTGAAGCCAGTGTGCTTGCTGTAGGGAGGCTGGTGGTCTAGCATGGTCCTCAATGACCAGAGCAGCAATTCTGAGTGCTGCTCTTCTCAGAGGGTAATAGGGAAAGGGTGAGAGAGACGAAGACTGCCCAGGAAGTGTGACAGTACAGGGAAGGGACAGAGACAGGGCCTGTTCTCAGAAACTTGTGTCCTGAGGTGCAGACACCAACAAAAGAGGCTAGGGAGCATTTGTTAGGCAGAGCTCTACATATCTCTATGTATTAGCAGTTTGGAAGGAGTTGGGAGATTGAAAGGTTTGCCTTGAGTGGTCAGTAGATACTGATTGCCTGAGATGTGTGATATTCTGTGAGGGATTGTGATAAGGCAATAGATTCATTCTCGAGCAGTAGCATCCTGCGGAGATGGTGCATTTTCCCCACAAGTGCTTGCTTGTTACACAGAGCATTTTCCTTTTCTCAGAAACCCTTGTGAATACACTCATGTAGAATTTTATTTATGTCTCTTCAAACTCGGAGCACTGTGCATGGATCCCAGCATGGAGGGGGAGAGTTTTATTCCATCAGACAAATCAGAAGGCAGTCATGATAGGAACTTCATTTCAAGCACTCTGTCTTAGCCCAGCAGCAGTGCTGGAATCCATAAGCATAACTGCTTACCTTTCCTAGCAGCTTAATCCACACTGTACCTGTTTTAAACCTAGACATATCAAATGGCTGTGTTCCAAGTTGTGCAGCTTTGAACCGTCTTACAGGAGAGATACATATGTGGTGCTTAAAAGATGTACTTTAATGACAAAGGTTGGGCTACCCGCAAAGGGGTTGGAATAGATTGGTGTACTGTTCTTTGTGCCTTTTTTCTTTTTCCTTTTCCTTTTGGTTTGTGTTTTGTTTTTCCTGAATGGGAGGAATTCATACAGATAGAAGTCGTATGAGTGCTTCCAATTTTCATTTCAGTTGTGTTCGTGAGTGCATTCATATATGTGTTTTGGGAGAAAGGAAGAGAAGGCAAGAAACACCATGTACATGTGTACTTGGATATAATATATATTGAGCAATGACCCAGGTGGCAGAGTTTGAAGATCAGATTTCTAAAGTTGCTCGAGGCTCGTCTGACTCTCATGCTGAAACCTGTTTGTAGTTCCCACTGACTTCAATGGGAGCAGAGTTAAATTAATACTGAAAGCTTTGGAAAATGAAGCAGTTTGTTTCCTGAGCCATAACTGAATAGCATGATGAGGTTCTCATCTGCTGCTAGTGAAAATTCCCAATAAGCACCGTTTTCTCTCCCAGATTTGTTGAGCATTTGCCTATTCTTTTGTCTCCTCGTGCAAATCCTGCTGCCTGCCTGTGAGAAGCTATGTTCAGAATGAGAGAAGTCCAGTAATGCTTTTCTGATTGGAATGACTATTGAAAAGAGCCTAACTGCTATTGAAGATGGTCAGCTGCCATGCTGTCAGCATCTCAGAAATGCTAACGTCTAAGAAAGTATGAATTGCTAGGTAATAGATCATTCTTTTACAGCCACAACTTTCTATTCAAAGCAAGCTACTTTGGGGGAGTAAATTAGAATAGTGTTTTGCTGGAGCCGTGAATTTAAAGAAGAATTGTGCATCGTGCCTTTGTTTTGCCAGATTCAAACAGCTACTCAAGAGTCATACATGTTTCAACAGCCTGAAGCTTTTTCTTCTTAAATACACCATGGCATTTGTCCTGTTCCTCTGTGACTTTCTTGGGACTGTTTCTGTTTAGGGTACCATGTTCAGAAATACTGAACACTTCTAATATAAGAGTTTAGATAATATAAGCTTTAGACAGTATAAGCTAATATAAGCTTTTAGATACATTATTAGCTTGGACATAAAGCAGAGAAGGGGTGTCTGTAGCTAACAAATACAGCTGCCTTTTGGGCTGACTGGCCGGTTTCAGCAGCGCTGGTTTCAGTAGTTGTCAGGAAACTGCCAGATTTAAAGTGCTGTGTTTTGTTCAGCTAAGACATGTCTCTGGTGAATTGCTGAGATTGAGGTTTCAGGGCCTTTGATGCTCTACTTATGGTTCATCTAGTTTGGCTGTTTTCAGAACAGGCTAAAAGTATTGTAATCAAAGTGAAAAACATGAACTCATGGAACTTGGTTTAGGAAACAGCTCTCCTTTAATCCGGAAAGATGCATGAGAGTGAATAGCATTGGTACATCTTATCTCACCTGAGACCTTGCGCCCACTTACATGCCCTCATAAAATTCTCATACTCCTATTGACACTGCAAAGCAGGGTCTAGACCTTATCGGAGTTGGGGAAGTTATCCTTCTTTGTATAAATATCCCATTTGGGTTTTAAGGTTTGGCAAGCTCTCAGCCTAGCTGATTACAAGCAGCAGGAAGTTCCACAAAGCGCTTATTTATTTATCTTTACAGTATTGTTTTGTGGGTTTGAAACTTCTGCCTCTTTGATTTTTCCCTGCTATAGTTCAAGCTATGTATTAGGTGGCAGGGGACCTAGGAGTACTTAGTATAAGAAGTTTACACAGTTGTGTGTTGTGTGGGTTTGCTTGGGCTTGATTTAGGAGATCTGTACTTGAATGTTGCTGGCTTTTCTCCTCCCCATCAAAGCCCCTTATTCTGTTTCAGAATAGCTGTAATGTTGCTTTCTCTGGGCTATCTCATCTCAGTGTTTCCTTGCATAACAAAGGGATGAGCTGGATAACAAGCTGGGATTTTCAGTGTTATTCCCTCCTCCTTTCTCAGCATAGCAGAATATCTTGCTTGGTTTTGTGGTCTCTTTTGCTATCAGCCTACAACAGTGCTAACTGTATTCCATCTCTGTTCCAGTGCCGGTGAGAGCCCTTCATTGTGCAGGCTGAATTGTTTTTTCCAGTTCATGATACTTCACTCATTCCTGTAGTATTTTAAGTGATTTAGCATTGCACTGGAGGTTCAGTAAGTGTGCTTACAGCCTTCCATCACTTTGTCACTAGTGCCTTATAATGTGGCAGCTACAGGTGCAAACGTGTTTATTCATATTTACCTTCACTTGCAGATCAATAACTATCTCAAATATTTGAGCTTCGATAGATTTCCTTGGAAAATTGTCTTCACCAGTGCGGTGCAGTGGGGACTGTAGAAGGGTATGAAGTAGATAGCTTTTAATACGGACTTTCCTTTTAATACAGACATGATCTGTTACTCAGTTCTGTAATGGGAAAGGTGGTCAAACAAGTCACTGTGTCCAGAAATCAAAAACATGAACTGGCAGCACAGCAGTGGCGGCTTCAGGCTTGATTTGTCTTAACTCATGGTAAATGTAAGGTAATGTACTCCTTAGTTAATGTGGCAACAGTGGGGGACTTAGCACAGAGAAGCTGTAGTGCTGCAATATCCCACTTCAGCTTACTGCCTCCATTTGTTTACTTGTCCATATTGTAATTGCTCTCTATTCCTAAAACTTCCCCCCCCGCTGTGATTAGGTGATTTCTCTAATACCTCATTGTTACTGTGGAAAAGCTGCGCAGGAGACAAGCCCATCAGGATTTATATTGCTCTCTGCCTCTGAAACATTTGTTTCCATCACATTCCTTTTCTAAGAAAATAAATTCTGTGTGTTAACGATGGAATAAAACTGACTTTGTTCTGGTGAGCTTATGTGGGCATGGTTTTAGGAAGAGGGTTAAGGGGACTGTCTTGCTCTCTGCGTATTTTGGTCCATGTGTGATCATAGCCAGCAAGACATGTGGGACACAGACCCTCTTTTACTTCCCCACAGTAAATGTTCCATCCCTGGCAGTGTTCAAGTCCAGGCCGGACAGAGCCTTGGGTGACATGTTCTAGTGTAAGGCATCCCTGCCCATGTCAGGCAGTTGGAACTGGATGATCTTAAGGTCCTTTCCAACCCAAACCATTCTATGATTCCATGATTCGCATCACAGTTAGTGCCTTTATGCCTTTTATATACCAGCGGTGGTTCTCCTCTAGTTTTTGAACAGTCTATAAAGTTGGAATAGAAGTGTGAGGAAGCATGAATGCTCCGTAAATTCTCACACATTAGCGCTAGTCTAGTGTGGGGGTACATCCTGTAATCCTGAAACAAGCATTGTGTAGAGGGAAAGAAACAGTGGGGGTTTGTCTGTGTGTGACTTGTGTAAGTTTGGAATCCAGGCGGTACACAACTCTTCGGTGACTGTGTTGCACAACTCCCTGTCATTTGTATTTTTATGGCTATGGCTATATTTAATACTTCATTTTCTACAAGTTTTCAGAAGAGGGATGAATGAGCAAAGAGCAGCTGGATGGAGAAGAAAATCGTAAACATGAAAACACCTTTGCTGTTGGAACA
>JANRGW010036699.1:0-49617 GCA_024733675.1 Psilopsiagon aymara | reverse complement strand
GAGTGAACAAAACTGCTTGTTTTACAGCTTAAACCGCAGCAGCTCTTTTAGGAGGGGGAGGTGGGTTAACAAACTGCATGGCTGATTTACAGCTTAAACCACATGTTCCTTGACTACTTTGCTCCCCAGTCACCCACAGGCTATTTGCCTCTGATGTCTTAACTATCAGCTGGGAAAGATGCAAAAGCATCAAGGCTCCCAGGCAGCCTGAGAAGCACATACGTGCTTCCTGGTGAGCTGGGAAGTCAAATGAAAAATGGTAATAGCAGACAGTAAACCAGTCTTCTCCTCAAGTAAAGAAACCATTTTCTTTCTCTCCACCCAGTCTCCAGTTTCATATAAAAAAATTAAACATCAATATTCTACCATTTGGTAGGCATAAAAGTGCATATCCTGTATTGACTGAGTTTTACTTCAGGAAGGCATCAAAATACTGTTCTAGTCTCATGGAAAACAGAAGAGATTGGCCATTCTTTAATTCAACCATGCAAATCTCTAAGACAGTTAAAAGTTTGCATACTCAAGCCTCCATCAATGTAATATCAACATATTTCAACATTCTTTTGTTTCCATCCCTTCTATGCTGTCGTATTCCAACTGCCACTTACACTCTATAATGACTGTTCTCTATTTTTTGCCATTTTAAGTTTCCAGGAGACAAAGGTTGCTTTTCAATGTCCATTTACACAGTCCTAGTGCACCAGGTTCTAACCTCTGAATACGGCCCACAACTGCCACTATAGGAAAATTTACCAATAATTTATTGTCCTGGTTTTGGTTGGGACAGAACTAATTTTCTTCTCAGTAGCTGGTACAGTGCTCTGTTTTGTTTATTTGGGTTTTGGGTTGGTTGTTTTATTTTTTTTTGACATTTATATAACAGGAAAGAGGTACTGTTCTTCATCTTTTACGTCCATGGAGAGAGAGAGAGTGCCACTCTTTATGCTACAAATTAAGTACTGTATTTTTCCAATAATCTTTCTCTGCAACATGCTAAAATACTGTTGATGAACATACAATACTTCCTCCACTTTTAGTGAAAAATGGAATGAAATACAAACCTACCTAGAAGCCATGCATAAAGCCTTCGGTTGAGAGACATATCCCTGCGCAGCACTACATGAAGGGCTGCTGACAAAATTCTTATCATGTCTGGACGTGTTGCCTGAAGATGTTAGAAACATGAATAAGTTTGATTACATTTAACTATGAAAAGTAACATATGCTACCAGCTATGTTATCTATGCTAGCAGCTTAATGTACACTAAAACGTAGTTAATTTCATGTCCTGACATTTCTGAATCCAGAATAGCGCAAGAAAACAAGCTTACTCTTAAGAAACCAAAATACAACTATCATTTGGAACAGACACATTGCAATAGCATGCACCTTTCATGAACAGCAAAAACCCTTGACTCCACTGACAGCTCATTTTTGTTATGGACATTTCATTTTGTTCGTTAGGCAAAAGCCTTTGAACCAAATTCAGCTAAAATCCAATGTGAAAAAAAAAATCTGAAAAATTTTTAATACCTTTCAATCTCTTTTTACTTTAAATGTTTATGTAAGTCTGAGTATTAAAAAAAACCCCTGTGTTGATAATTTCATCATTCTAGCACCTGAACAGAGACATAAATATTTCTATAGTAACTGATAAATGTGAATGAACCACTTCAACCAGCAAGAAAACAGTTCTTTTTATAGAAAAGGGCAGATTTTCCATGATTTCCAACAAGACGAGAATCAACTTTATGTAAATCTTCCTTCAGAAGTGAAACAAAACATGGATAATTTAAAAACACAAAGTGACTACCAATGAATGCAGGGGAACAAAAAAACACCTAGAAGTTGTGAGGTCTCTCTCCCACTACTGCTAGCTGAGGGCCAACTACTCACCTAAATGCAACAATAGTGTTCTGAATCAGTCATTGCTAAGAGAACTACCCTTTGCTGCTTCTGAACTCTGGAAATTTGAAATTTGCACATGAACAGGTAATTCGTTTTCTCATCAAATTACAGCAAATTAAAAGCTTCTGCAGAGATTAAACATCATAATTTATACTGGATTTGCATATACAGAAATTAAAATTAAATCCAAGGTAACAGATTAAGTTAAAAAGCAGAAGGGAAGGCATCCTGACATGAGAATAGCCAAATCTGCCAGAGAAACTCTTACACATGACTCTCGCTCAATCTTGGAGAAAATCATTAACAAAGACCAATTAAACATGGCTACTCACTTAAGAACTAGAGTGTATTTAGGAGTTTGCCAATTCATCTCTCATGTTAATAACCTACCTGGCTCATGTGGAAAGGAAAACAAAAAAGGATAAGGTCCAACGTGCTCCTCTGCACCAAAACACTGGTGTCTTGCACAGATGTGCTCACTGCTTCCACCTGAAGTAACAGCAGACCCCCCCAAATATATTTAGTTACTGTATTATTTTAAGAAGGTAGATAAAAGAACACACGTAAAATAAGAACAGTTGTTTGTAAATAGTGATATGTGCAAAATGAAGTTATTTTAAAATTCTGAATAATGCAACAAGATAAAACAAGAAAATAAAGTTTCATCAATGAGGAAACATATCATCAATTCCCTGAACTATAAAAACACGGAACTTTTGCTTTTTTTATATTACCAATTAATACCTTATGTTCAGAGACAAAGTAATACTTTTTTAAAAAAAACATGCAACAAAACTGAACCATTTTTAATTGAAGTGTGTCATGAATGGCAAGTTTTACACAAAACCCAAGCAGCTCTGAAACATTAACTCATCTTTGCAATTTTTATCATGCACAAATACTTCAGCTTAACTGGAGCTATAATAAATGTGCATTTTTATCTATTCAAAGGCTATGTTCAAAGATACAGAAAATAAAACACTTTAGGGGGGTTTAAAATATTAACAAGTAAGACCAATATCTTCATTGTTCTAACAGAACATTACCATTAATTCAATGTCACTGCCAATTATATAGAGTTGATCCTCCATTGAAAGCTTCCTGTTCAAATGGGAGAGGACATAGGTGATGCCAGGCAAGCGAACTGCAGGGCTTGTGAGGAGGCTACCCCAGAGAGCACTGTAGAATGCTGACTGATCCACAGCAGAGGCTACCTTCTCCAACAGTGTGTTCGTTCTGAAGAAAAATCAAGTCAGCTGAATCAGGGCACGTATCACAGCCCTTGTTCCAGCCTCCAATTTTTATAAGTATAAAAATTGTTACAGGAAGGTCAAAGCTTTCTTTATGAGAGGCCAAGAGAAGCTTCAGTTATAACCTGATTATGTAGCCTGAACAGTATGATCCAACAAGTAAGCCTATGGGCCAACCTGGCTTGCAAAATGCCTCCGCCTGTCCACGGTTTCTCTTTATGCACTTCTGTTCAAAGAGCCAAATAACTTCCTCATCTGCTACTCAAAGCCAAATATTGCTACAAACAGAGGTTTCAGAAAGACAGCAGGAAAACATAGCGACTGGACAAAAAAAAAATTCAAGCAAATGACCCTTCATTCTTTGCACTGAGCACCACTGGCAACAACAGAGCACAGAAATACCACAATTCTTGGGGCACAAGCAATCTCTTCCCCTGTTCTCATTTCTTCCCACTCATGTGACAGCACCTCTACATGCTATGGCAGGCCCCAGGAGGCAAGCTGAGTAGCCCTTGTTCCCTGCTGCAATGATGCCAACTACACTGCTGTATCTGCCTACACAGAAATAGAAAAAGACAACATTAAATTGCTCTTCACATACAAGTTGTGAAAATTCTAGCTTCTGAAGTTGGAAATATCAAGAATATGTAAGTGTGTGAACAATTCCAAAAATTCATAGCCTTGGAGTGTAACCTCATCCTTTAATACGTTAAGAATTCTATTCCAGCTCTCCAGATACCACAGTCAAGATACCCAGCAAGCCTAAGCCCCAGCTCAGTTAAGAAAAGCTATTACCTCCCAGGCCACTCTGCTAGAAAAGGAGTAATAACCTTTATAGGTAGATTAGATAGATGTATTACTGCTGTCTCTTACATGCTTAATGATCATTTAGATATCTTAACAAGTAAATCTTAATGACAGAAGCATTGCTTGCCATCTTAAATTCAGTTAAGGGACGTATTTTAGACCAGGGATAATACGTCAGTAATACCTTCGAGGAAATCCATGGAAAAGAATCAAAGAAGCTTGTTCCTAACACGTTATGCATCTCAATCCATAACAAGAATCATAGAATCATTCAGGTTGGAAAACCCCTTCAGATCACTGAGTACAACTGTTAATCTAGCACTGCCAAGTCCACAGGTATCATATCTACATGTCTTTTAAATACCTGTGGGGTGGTAACTCCACCACTCCCCTGGGCAGCCTGTTCCAATGCTTGACAACACTTTTTGTCAAGAAATTTTTCCTAATATCCACCTAAACTTCCCCTGGCACAAACAGGACATTTCCTCTTGTCCTATTGCTTGTTACTTGGGAGACCAACATATAACACTAAGTCTACTTACCGTCAATTCCCTTTCACTAACAACTAACAGTTAATTTGTCATAATTAACGTTAAGAATCTTCTGCCACACTATTCCATTGCAATTAATTTGACTGGATGAAATCAAATACCAACTATCTTAAAAAAATAAAATAAAACCATATACAAGTATTTGATGAAAAGTTGAAGAAAAAAAACACAAACAAAAGCAAAAAATCCCCAACTAATCAAGCATATCGCCTTATTAAGCTACCTAACCTTACCTTTCATAATACTCAGACCCCTCCTCTAACCCAGGCAGAATTCCAGTTAACAGTCCTTGCAGTCCTGGTTTCAACGTCTTCCCCAAAGGGAGATAATAAATCTCATACAGACTCAATAATGTTGGCTTGACAGACATTGCAGCATTGGCAAGAAGTGGAAATAGTCCAGAACTGTGAAAAATAAAATGCAACTTTTTTAAGAAGCTTCTTATGTGAGACAATTTAATTATATCTTAAGAATGCTACTGCCTTAAATTTAACAAACTAACAATAAACCCACTGTTTATGATGTAGCACTGAAAACATTGGACCTATGTTTTGAGTTTACCATGAACGTAAGTGAAACTTCATGAAAGTTACAAATGTGATCAGCTAAGCAGAAGCTACCTGCACACTAAGAACATCTTTGCTATTATAACTAAATATCATAAATCAGAACAAAGAGTACCAATAATAAAAGACATATGAACACAACTGTAGTTTTCAAAATCACTGAGGATGCAGGTCAGAAGACTCCCAACAAATGAAGAAAATGAAAGAAAAGTAAAAAAAAAAGTTTGAGCCAAATGTCTTAAAATATGCACCTACAAAGCTATAACCCACCAGAAAAAGCAACAAAAAACTAAACCCCCAAAAAACCCAAGCCAAAAACTTTGTGGACACACCACAATGTTATCAATGCTAGTGGGGAGGGGGGATAGGAGAAAGGGAGGGGATATCTTTTTAAAGTACAAAAAAAATGTTTATAAAAATGATTTTTGCCTTTATCTATCCACTATCTAGAAGAACTACCGTTTTGCCATTGTCGACTGGTTTCTTCTTGCTGCAGAAAATGTCTTTTTGTTCTGTAACCAGGACACTACCCTACAGTGTTTCTTTGTAAGGCGCTTACTCATCCTTCAAGATTTGATGTTCAGACACTGTCACTCTGCTTTCATGAAAAGACTGGAATCTTTGATAACGCCTTAATGTGAATGTCAGTCTTCTTCCAAGCATCAGCAACAATGGCTTTCAGTTACATTACACAAGGTAGCATTTTCCACTATCCTAGAACTCACTGTTAACAAGATATTGCAGCTACCGAATCACTGCACAAGGCAAAAATGTAATCTACAAATTCACAGTATCTTTAAAAACACGGAAAAACAGAAATTCCCCTTCCTAAAATGTATATATAAACACCTTGACAGTGCGAGACAGAACAGCTGATGTTAAGGCATACAATTTATTTCCAAGCATTAACACACACCTCTGCTGTCTAAACAGAAAAACAGAGCTCTGTTTTATTCTGCTATTTCTCAAATTGATGAAATTCTAATCTCTAGGAATAGCTAAAGGTGAAGAACCATGTGTGACCGCACATACGCACACAGCCTTCTATGCATTATATAATAGATAGCTGAAATATCTTGCCCTCCCCATGCAACCAAGAGCCTACAGGAGGTTTAGGAATCAGTAGATTTTCACTACACTTACATCTCAAGGTCATCCTTCCTTTCATTATCATCAGTTCTAGAGGTTGATAAAAATTTTCTACTTACACCCCATTCTAGCAAAATAGACAGCCTTTTGATTGCTTGGAAGAGAAAGCTTCTTGCAATAAACTATATTCAAATTCTTTCCAATACCACTTAAAATAGAAAAATGAAATGTGAATACATTTAAATAAGCATTAACACTTCCATTACAGTATATATATGCACAAAACTTCATTTATTTCTATGAAGAAATAATAAACTCCAGGTTTTCTAGCTCTAAAACTGGTTCCCAACAAAAGTTTAGAGGATATGTTTATCTTACAATATACAATATTTGGAAGAAGAGCACTATACAAGCACCAGTAACATGAGGGAAAGAAATTGACTGATTCTTGCTATGTAACAAAACAATGTTATTAATATAAAATGTATGAAACCAAAAGCATCTCAACTATGCACTTGAAATGGAGTTGTTTAAATTATTGTACCTGTAGAGGAAAAGATCTTTGGCCAAACGCTTGGGCCCAATGATTTTGAAAATGATCTCATATGTTTCAAGTGCCTTCCGATGAACCCCTCCTGGCAAAGCTGGATGAAGACATTGTGCCAAGCGCTTGCCTATAGTCAGCTTTTTCGGTACTACCTGGTACTTTGCGTTGTTCTGTAGTACCTGATGAATCAACACATTAAGGAAAACAGCACATTTATAAATTAGTTACTGAACATGGTCACAGCATATGCCTAGTCTACAATACAAGAGAAAAAACAAAAAAACCACTACACACGCTTTTAAGATGCACCATGGAGCTTTCTCTTCACAATGCCTTCCATTTGTATACTTGCTATAGACATACTACCAAGCACTTAAAACTTCACTTGCAATGGGCTCCTTACTTACAGCTTGTCCATTTCATTTTACTTATTCATTATATTTATCCTTTTGAAGACAAAAATTATGATCTCCCTTTGTTAAAATCAATTACCAGCAGCTCCCAGAGAACTATAAAACTGTGGGTGGTCAATCTGGGATAACTTTAAGAAACCATCATAGAAAGAGACAAGAAATGTTACAATCAAAAAAAAAAAAATGAAAGAAATAAGACTTTATTCAAAGAAATTGCACCACTGGCATTGTCAACTCTACTGTCATTCCTGATTTTCCACAACATTTAGAAGACAGAACTTAAATGCTTCAGAGCTGTAATTTTCTATGCCAAATTCTGCAAAGCTTCACTTTGGCAAAATGTATGCATTAAGGGTACTCTATGACCCTGACTGGAGATCTCTAGAAATACCACAGAACTGATTAGAACAAGATTTTTATCAGTGGTGAGGCAGTGGAACAGGTTGCCCAAAGAAGTGAATGCACCATCCCTGTCAGTGTTCAAGGCCAGGCTGGAGAGAGCCTTGGGCAACATGATCTAGTGTGAGGTGTTTCTGCCCAAGGAAGAGTGGGTTGGAGCTAGATGATCTTAATGTTCTTTCCAACCCTAACCATTTTATGATTCTAGGATATTGGGACCTTTATTTATTTGTAAACTGCTCCTAAAAATCACAATGATATTACACATTCAACTTATTAACAGTTAAAATTAATCAGAACAATAACATTATCTGGTCAATTATTTCAACCTCATTTTATTATTCATGCTTTGTAAAAATATTGCTGAAATTAATCCTAGCTACCATTTTTCGCACTATTTCAATAACATTGATTTAGAAGTAAATATTAGTGATGAAAAAGATGCTGCATTTATTTCCACTGAAAATGTAAATACCTTTTTCCTTTACTTACAGTTACAAAGGGTTCAACTGTAAGTCTCAAAAAGGCATTAGATTTGTTTGCTCCTTAGACACACCCAATATTTAACCCACTGCTAAATTATCCACAAGAGTCTTGGACTGCTAGAACCTCACACATGGATAATTTTAAACCAGTACCCTTTGTCAGTTCCTGAATCTTTACCAAGAGCACCTGCCAGGCATACCTTGTTTAGCTTTCCAAGTGCCGATATTAGATCCGCCCATTCACTGGAATATTCAAAGTTCTTTAATGCTTTGTCAACAGCTGCTACATAGTTTCTGTACTTTGAATCAGTCAGTAGCTCTAGCTCTTCCGTGTTCATCCTCCCACGGTGTCCCCACTAGAGACCAGCTTGCAATTCATGTACAGACATCACCTGTTCAAAATAAGAAATAAAAAACCCTGAAACTGTTGTTTCCAGACATTATTAAAACAATTTCGTATAGAGAGCACCAGATTTTCCTCAAAGCCATTATGAAATACCAATCTGAAATCAGTTTACAGCAAATCCTGAACAAAGCTAATATAATGCACACAAATATCTAACACATCAAAAGTATATCTGTAAACAAGTCCTAGTAAAAAAAATTAATTAAAAAACAACAAAACACACACAAACAAAAAAATCCCACAAACCAAACAAAACACCCTAGAAAATAATGCCTTGCCCCTCCCCAAAGCACTGTTTATTCTAAACAATGCAAAAAAAGTGGTATTTTTTGTTTTTCTTTTTTTTCCTCCTCTGAGTCCATCACCAGAAGAATCCACCTTTCCACAAATCAGCCCTTCCGAAAACAGAAGACACCAATTTTTCTTCTAGGCAGAAGACAAAAGTGAAGGACACGTACACAAGTCAGGCACTATTCAAGAGTATTTTCATGCATCAACACTTCCTTTTACAAGACTTGGTATTCTAATTCAGCAATGCAACCCTGCTTGGTTTTCACATTATCATCATCCAGCACAACAGAAGTATATGTTTACTAATATTTCATAATCAGAGGCTTTTGCAATTTGCTCTATATATTGTCATCACATGGTAGTCTACAGCAAGTAATTAAGATATTCTAATTCCAGAAATTCCACCTCATATTTCTATAGACCATACACTATTTATTTCATGAAATTCAATCACTATTAAAAAGAAGTATGTTTTTAAAGCTACTTTAACCCCAAGCAGTCACAACCCAAAATGGGAAATACTATTTTAGCATGTCTGAGAAAAAGGCAGCTTTTGTGTCCCTCTTAATTGGGATCTTTTGGGACTTCTCCCTGATGCTCAGTTTCAGAAGAGACTTTGCACTCAGCAGATGCTGCTCTCTTCTGTCTTGATTAAAAGAAAAAGGGAAGAAAATTGCGTGCAAATGCACAGGCTAAAGCATGATGGACAAAAAAATAAACCCAAAGCCACACCTAAATAAACTAGGCAACAGGTATAAAGACACTATTCATCAGACTGTCTACCACGTATGATAGAGTCAACCTTAAAACAGCAGCTTCAGTGAGCCCTTCCAAAATGACAGGAGAACATGTCTCCTTGGCCCCAATTGTCAGTGAGCAGCAATACAACAAAATAGCAGGACGGTTTGAAATGAAAATGCCTACAAAACGATAGAGAAAAAGAATTAGCAGAAATAAAAAGCAACATTGTGCTTTCTGGTGGTTCTACAGTTGAGGTAGGTAATAAAACTATTTTTCTTTAAATTTTGCCCAGGAAAAAGATTGTGGTTTTAGACCAATCAGAAAAGACTGACGATTCAACTTAGATTAACTCATGTTATAAACACATTCATTTGTGCAAACTGCATCAAAACCATGAACATTTTTCTGCCTTTTAGCAACATGATAAATTTCAGAAGTTTTATATGGACAGATAAAAACATTTACTTGATTTGTACTGTATCCGTCCCTCCCTTCAAACAGTATTCTCCCCCAAATGGCTATAAAGCTGCTATTTAATAACTTTGTCAACAGTCCTCATAAGGAGTTACCACTGACTAAAGAACATGAACCCCTAGCTCTGGCTAACCAGTATTTTCAGCTACTTTCAGGTCACTCCCTACCCTGTTCTTGAAACAATGCTAAAACCTACAAACAATATGTCACTATTAATACTGTTGTACCCTTACAGCACTCCAAAAGGGAAAACAAAAAAAGCTGTACTCTGACATTTCCAACATTAAGACAGTTGTACATCAGGCTCGAAATTTCATAAATCGTAATCTCATCAAGTTTATCACAAAGTGCCCTGGAAGATTTTTGCACCCTCCTTTATGCTCCTTTAATTAGTAGAAACTTCTGAAAACAAACTGATAAAAACCCAGTTTTAATACTCCCAAACACTTTTTAAAGTGTTGCTTCAGTCAGAGACAGTATGCTGCCACTTTGGGTCATGGGGAGAGATCTTCAAGAACCCTCACAGCCATAGGGTGCCAGACAAGCCTTTCAACTTCACCTTCTCATGGGGATTTAACAGCAGAACCACACAATTCTGGATACACATGGATGCCTGTAGAGCCCTCAACTATGACTCTGACAGCGAAAGCAGCTACCTGGGGCTGTGGATCTCCTTCTGCTAGGGGTTGTGTGTAGTGTATTCATAGGGCAGCCTTCACCAGTGAGGTGGTATTGGTTTTCCTCTGACTCATGTTAAGATGGTACTGTTGCAGCTGTGTTTTCCACAGCAAACGCTCATCCTTCACAACTCATGTGCGTAAAAGCCTTCTGTCATCAACAACCTGTTTCAGAGGCTCTAAATATTCTTCACTGAAAGTAAAGAAACTCAATTGAGATGAACAATAGCTCCAACACTTATTCAATAAAGCAGCCTTCATCTAGATTCTGTCTCAATTTAATCATAATGTTGTAAGACCTTCCAACGATTCACAAGCTCTCCAGTATATGTTGTACCCCAAAGCTCCTTTTTCAGGATTGAAGTGTTCCACTCTTGCATTTTTCATGCCTCACAGAATTGCTCTATTTGTCTGCTTCAAACCAATCTGCAATAGTGAAATGGCTGCTTTCTGCTACATGTCAAGGGGCTGACCACTGTGGAGCACAAATCTGCATACATCATGCCAGTTCAAGAATTCTCAAGGTATGTCCCAAGAATTACAAGAACCTGAGCTCACAAACTTGCTCCCTTTGAATACCTCAGAGTTTCAGCTTTGCAATATTTCAATGTTGTCTAAAATCGTTTATTGTTTCAAGCATGACAATAGAAGCTACAGTAAAAGAACTAATCAATTATTAAAATGAGAAAAATTTCAAATTTCACAGTACCAAGCTAGTGTTTTTATGCTTTGTAGAGTGCCCACGTATCAAGCTGGTAACTGCAGAAACACATTCTTATTTAAAGAGACTCAATGCAAACAGATCTGAATAAATGGAAAACAGAAGACTTGTCATTTGGTAATTTATTATGTTTTGCTTCCCCTCAGAAATATTTAAAAGCATGAATAGCAAAATAAATACTGCAAATCACAGGCAAGACTTAAGATAAAAATCAAATGAGGCCACATTCTTCTATAATATATTCATCTATCACCAAAGAGAAAGATTTTCCAATTACAGCTAATTACTCCATTTCTAAATCGACTTTCTACAGAGTTGTCTTATTTCACAAATTTTCAGAGACATCTCTAATGTCTTCTGAAGAATAAAAACCACTTGACCTTGTTGTTTTCACCGATTGCTACTCAGTACAGTAATGAAAGCTGCAAAACACATACATATTACCCAAATAAGCAAAACAGAAAATACACCAGACTGTATAATTAACTATAATTATCTATGATCTCATTAGTATCCTGCCAACAGTACAGAACACTTAAGAGTTAATATTTTGATTTACAACTTCCCAGCACACTTTTCTAGTCAAAAATCTGACGTGGAAATAGCTTATTACGTTTTCTTCCACAGAAAAAAATTACACTGCTTCAGTTGTTCAAATTCCTTTCCATGATTAAATTAAATTAAATCAGTATAACAGTCTGTGCATTACCCATACTGACTACTTCTTAACAAACACAAGATGTTTTCCTGATAGTGATTCTCATTCAAACAAGAATTAAATGAGACAAAAATTTATGTCTAAATCTGATCTCTGTCTCTACAGATGTCAGATTAGGTATCCACTGACTTTGCTGCCTCCTGGCTTTAGAATCTAAAAAATATGTTTGTTATTTATTATATTTATAATTACAAAGCGCCAAATTGTTGATTAAAAGAAACTAAATACTTCTTTCGCATCTACAGGAAGTCACAGAAGAAAGATGATCTGGAATAAAACTATAACTCTACCACTGAACATCGTCTGATGGAAATACTTAAGGTCTGTAAAATATTCTTTTTGCTACTGCTGTTTCATGGAATTCCAAAGACGGACTTAGACCAAACAGAAGCTCCTGAATAGGAACAAGTAACAAGCTTACAACGTCATAAGGAACATAGAACAAGCCTTCTCAGTAATCATCTTCTTCATTCAATGTTTAAGAAAACAGATTTATAATTGTGAACAACCTCTAAGTGAATGCATTTGCTTTTGAACTGGGTTCAGCAATAGCAGTCATTTTTCTCCTTCTTAATAGCTGGTGCAGTGCTGCATTTTTGACTTTCAGCCTGGGAACAGTGCTGATAACACTGATGTTTCTGGTTACTGCTTAGAATGTTTTGCTCTGACCAAGGACTTTCTGAGTTTCACGCCCTGTCAGGGAGGAGGGGAAGCTGGCAGGAAGCAGAGGCAGAACACCTGACCCAAACTGACCAAAGACGTATTCCATACCACAGCACGCCATGCCCAGGCCATAAAACGGGGGTCAGAGACCTGGAAGGGTTGGGGGGTGCACTGCTTGGTCAGGCTGGGTGTAGGTAGTAAGAAATTGCATTCTTTTCCCTTGTATTTCTCTTGTCATTATTATTAATGGTGGTAGCAGCAGTGGTTTGCGTTATACCTTAGTTACTAAACTGCTCTTATCTCAACCTGTGGAAGTTGCATCCTTTCGATGCAACTTCCCCCCGGGAGCTGGGGGGAAGAAAGCAGAGAGAGTGAGTGAGCAAACTGCATCGCTGAGAGACTTAAACCACGACAGCTTTAAAACATACCATTTCAGCAGTAAAAAAAAAAACCAAACCAAAACAAAAAAAACCCCAAAACAAAAACAAAAAAAAAACCCAAAAAAAAAACCCACAAAAAACCAACAAATCTATGGCTGTTTATCAGAGGGGAGAAGAAAGTGACCAAAAATTTCTCACTGCCATTGGTAAATATATGTCCCTTCCAACCACCTCTTAAAAATAGTATAGGGTGACATTTTAATCCTTCTACTCACTTTTACTTTATTACAGCTTTTCCATATATAATAGGTGAGCTACAAAACAGTTTGATAAACTAAAGTGAAATTTTGATTTTTATTCTAGGCCTGCCAACAAAACACTACCAATTCCTTTTCTTCCAGCCCTTGTGCACTGTGATTGCATACTACTGTCTTAACTGTTTGCCCCAAAGTATAAGGGAAAAGGCAGACCTGTTCATTACAGGGATCTCCAAGCACTGCTGTAACAAAGCAACCAAAGGTTTCCTCTTTGACTTAATGTCAAATAATTATTTTAATCACATCTAACAGTGAATAAAAGTAATTCAAAAAATCTGAATAAACTAAATACATATTAGCCAATGACAGCATCACAGTGGCATAACATAAGCACAAGCAACAATGCGATACTCAGTTGTAACATATCTGAAGTCCTCTTGCAGTATATGAATGCTGGAATCTTACACTAAAGTTTCTGCCTTTGAAATATCATATCCTTCAAATCAACATTCAGACTTCACAGATCTGAACTTATGTCATTTAGTAAATGCACATGATTTGAATCTTCTTCATTATAACCCAGATCAACCATTAGCTGAAAGTATTTTCTTCTTCCTAAAAAAATATTTTCCCATGTTTTTTCT
This sequence comes from Psilopsiagon aymara, assembly GCA_024733675.1. Taxonomy (NCBI): domain Eukaryota; kingdom Metazoa; phylum Chordata; class Aves; order Psittaciformes; family Psittacidae; genus Psilopsiagon; species Psilopsiagon aymara. The sequence goes on along the minus strand of JANRGW010036699.1, from coordinate 35,630 downwards.
TTTCTAGCCACAAATAATTCCTGAGTTATCTATCTAACCAGCATGCATTTTACATCTGAAGATCAACAAGACTCCAGACATCTGTGCTTTTTACTTTAAATTATGCATGATTTCTAACATGTCTTGTTATAAAGCAGATAGCAATTTAAGTCAGAATAATACAGCATAGATAAAAATGGGGAAATGTTCCCCTGGATTTCTAGTTATCCTTCAATGCTCACTTATAAGTACTTTTCTTATCCCTCTTTTCCTTTTGTTGACCACTGTACTTGAACAACTAACACTTCAACGTACATCTAGTACTGGTCACTATTTCCTTCTTATTCAATCACATATTTGAAGGAAAGAAAAGCACACAAAAAAACTACCAAGAATTTAACCTGCATTCTTTTGACCTGCTTGAAGAGTTTCCTCCTTAAACTTCATCTAATTTCAACTCATAGTGTTATCATCGTTTTTACAAATTTACATTATAGCAGCAATGCATTCACCAAAGAAATGTAGAAAAAATCTGGGTAAAATTTTTTGGTTTGTATTCTTGAAATAATCTTTGTTTCAATTTCCATGCTGACATCCTAACAGTCCCAAATGCAGAATATAACATTGAAGTTGGGGGGTTGGGTTTTTTTGTTTCTTTTTTTAATGTATGAACTGCAATATATGACCTCCTGCAGTGAATCAGTGACTTTGACAATGCCAAGCCAAACAGAAACACAAAATTTTTGCTTAGAAATTAAGTACAAACATTGCATACAATGTTTCACCTACTGTTCCCCTGACCTAAACAAACTGTTGCCATGCCGAAAAAGGTTGGCTGGTGCCCTGTGTTGGTAGGGCCTCAACTATCCACAGTCAACCCTGCAACAGTTTCCCTACCTCCATAAACTCCCACCTCAGACTGCATGCAATGGGTAAGGATGGAAGGTATTTATCTGAGTTAGCTAAATTCCTGGTAACCACACAAGTTTGGTGGGTTGGAAAAACCATTAGCAGAGAGAAAATGGGCATGTTCTGGTGCAACTGCAACTGCACCTCCCCATGGATCCGGTATCACCTGTCAGTACACTGAGCTCTTCCTGTGCTTTTCTGGTCCCACAGTGAACTGCTCAGCTCCCACATACACTAACTTTGGGGCTACTGCCCTCTCTGTCGAGCAATGATTGATAAGTAAATACATATTCCAAACAGTTACCTGCTCTCCAGGCACCTGAGCATAGTAAGAAGACAAGTTTCCTAAAATAAAGTTTTCAACTTGGTGGACAAAAAAAAAAAAAAGAAAGACGAACATGAGTTTCACTGTCTCACATTATGCTTGAAGCCCTCTACTGAGAGAGAAACCTTGCTCCTAGGGCAATACTGTGACGTCACACTGGGACCTCTCTATAAATATTCTGACACACAGTTTAACACAGTACCTAACAACTTGAAAAAGAGAAGAAATAAATGGTGGCCTGATAATTTGTTTATGCTTTGTTCACAATAACTTTAAAATTTAAAATTTAGACAAAGCTGTTAATCATCTATACCCCTTGCTCTAATAATATTTAGCTTTGGGCAAGTTTAACATTCTGTTTCCAAATTACGCCAGTATTTATTTTTCACAATATCATGACAGAAGTTCTCATATCCTTATCATTGCCTTACATGGCCAACCCTTTAATATAAAACATTTGGGCAAGGCAGTCCAACTTCCCTTTTTTTTTTTTATCATAGCCTGAGACACTACTAATTTATTAATTTCAAATTCCAACTGATTTCTATTATTTTATTCCAAATTTAATTCTGAAATAATGTCATATGCCATATGTACACCTGCACATTACCTAGACTGTGGTTATATTTTGCAATACATCTAATTTCACATACTCTGCAGACGGATTTCAAATGCATTTGTAAAGCAGAATCCTTTTCTGAAAATGGTGGCTGGACCAAACCTGAACTTTCCTCATACTCAGAAGAAAGCCAGAAAATACATAAATATAAGGTTAAATTCTCTTTGATTTTTGCAAATGATACTAGAAACCAAATTAGGCAAAGCACTGTTCCGCAGCCTTACATAGTTTTTTATGCTTATATTGACATACAAGTTTCTGACAAAAATAGAGACATGTTGAGTAGTGAAATCATTTACTGAGTCTCTTTGGTGCTTTCATCTCATTTCTTGTTTCAGTTATTGGGGACAAATGGTTGATCCTGCAGTGTTTCTTCTCCCCAAGCTTTAAGACAGAAACATATCACTTACTGTTTCTATTTACCAATAAACTTGTTTTCAGCTACAAGTCAGGGCGACATGATTATTAAACTGGAAGACAATGTATGTGCATAAAAACAAATTACTTTCATTTTTCTATTTCATGCTTTAGCAGGTACTGTTTAGTCTCTTTTCTACCTCCTATTTTTCTCAACAATTTTCAAAATAGTTTTTTTTACAACATACTTCATACCTCTTCTTGGTTCTCCTCTACCCACTGCATATTCAATATAGCTCCACCAAAGTAAGAAAAAGAAAAAAAAAAGTAGAATAGCAATAAGCATTATCACTCAGCCCAGCCCAAGCAGTCATTCCCAGCCAAGCAAGAAGTCACTAAAGGTAGATAGCAGTAACTCTGCTAGTGATAAACATATAAAAGCATCCTCACTTTATTCAAAGGGAGAGCAACGGATGTCAGAAGAATACAGGTTGAGCCCACTTACACCCGACAGGCTGCATCCTTACGCATGTAGCTTGCTGCACATACTATGAGTATTTCTAGTGGTCATTGTAGCATGCCAGTATTTTTACCTAAGAAAAGCACTGCCAGTAGTACAAGTATGGCCTAATCTGTGAACATAACCATCCACTCACATGCACGGCCATTCCGCTAATGGAAGATGTAGAATAACCTCTCTTTGCAAGATGCTGTTTAAAATCTACTGTCACAGATGCTACAAACAAGTTGGAAAAGTAAGACATTCTCTTCTTCCCCATTTTTCATTAACAGGCTGCTTACTTTCCAAAAGCATCTACTCTCATTTCAATTAAAACAAAACCAGGAATTATACTGCTGACGTTTTGCCTGTCTCCAAACTGACATTCCTCCACATGACATTCATTCATATTAAAGATGACTGTACATTTTGGATTACCACAATATTTAAACAACATACTATTATTAGACCTGCAAAACATCTACTGTATTTCAGACTGGTTTTGAAAAGTTACCAAAATTTCAAACAAAAAAATAAGCAGATCAGACACCCAGGCCAGCGTAAGCATTTAACAGACAGACCAAGGCTTAAAACGAGAGACCTTCAGTCTTACATTATGCCTCCTTACTTCCTGCAAGCATCTAGACCATTACTATTTAGGTAGATTCTTCCCACCACTTCACACTCCTGTAGTTGGAATTCCGGTATCACATTATGTGGTTAACCTGAGAAGCGTAATACATTCACTATTACTGCATAGAGAAAGAAGATCCAGAAGAGCAGGGGCTCTTGCTAATCAGCAACAAACAAACAAGGGTTGAGTCATCCAGAGCAAGCCTCTCAAACCTTGCAGCTCATATCCAACATATTTTAGGATACTTAAAGAGAGAAATTGTTTAGGCTTTTATGGCTGTTCTTATCACAGATATTTAAAGGCTATTTTCAAAAAACTTTTAGCACCAGCAGCTGTCACATATTTATGCTTTTCAAGTGGTCATCACAAGATTTAAGTCCATACCTGCATCAACAGATGAAAATTAACCTAGCACTACACAAATTATGGACAACCGTAAGCCCCGTGTATCCTTCCAAACATCACATGCAACTACTCAAGCAGGCAAGCAAAACACCTAGGAATCCGACTCAAAAGAGGCCCACGGCCCTTACATGCTCAAGGTCAGAGCAGGACGGCTGTCAGCCCAGCTCCGAGCTTGCACCCAGATGGCTAGCGGACCTGGGGAAGCCCCTCTACGAAGGGTGAAGCCAAGGCCTGGCCAGCAGCGCCTGCCGCCGCAGGTGTCGGGATGGGGGAGTGAGGGGAGGTTGGGACGCGGACGATCTGCAGCCTCGAACCCCCCCCCGACCGCTTTGCGCAAGGGAAGACAGCACAGGGGAGCAGAGGCCACGGAGCGGCAGTCGAGCGAGGCAGGTACCACAGGTTAATTGATGCCGAGCAATTAACAGGCTAACCGCTCTCCCCAGGCTCCTCGGCACCTGCCGCAGGCCAGCTCCAACACGGCCCAGCCCTCGCCCTCCGCGATGGTGTCCGCGGCCTGGCACTGGGAGGGAAGAAGAGAAGAGAGGGCCGGCTCGGCTCCAGGGGCGGACCCCTTTCGGCTGCGGCACCCTCCACACACAGGCGCGGAGACGGGAAGGGAGGAGGGGAGCGGCCACGGCCCAGCCCCGCAGCCTACCCGCACCAGGGAAAGAAGGAGGAGGAGGAGGAGGAGGGGGGGGGGGGAGGAGTGAGGGCCGGGCCCAGCGGCGTTACCTGAGCGACTCGAGCCGGAAGAGCCCGACCGCCGCCAGCACCCCCGCGCCGCCCTGACAGCTCCCGGCATGCACTGCACTGCGCCGCACCGCCTCCGCGCAGCGCCGAGCCGCGCAACGCCCTCTGGCGGGCAGCCGCGAGAAAGGCGCGCGCGGGACAGAGAGGGGCTGCGGTGCCCGCGGTCTGCTCGCCGGGACGCGCGGCGCTGGAGCGTGGCTCTCCGGCTTCACGCGATCGAAGCGTTACGTACAGGGAAAACGTGGAAGTGGGCACATGATGGAAAGAAACATAAGAGGCATATATATGTATGTCTGTATGTATATATATTTATTTTGCCTAATCTTTACCTAGTTCACCAAATGCAGCACAGGTAAAAATGGAAGGCAAGATTAGAAATATTTAGAAAATATTTTCAGTTCTACGAGTAGTGGCTGTATTCAGAATTTTCTAAAATCTCCTTTGATTTATATCCTTGACCATCCTGACGACAAAGAAGGTGTGAGTCACGGAAGGGTGAGTGTGGGGCACTCACTTTAACAGCACTGGATGGAATTTTTCATTTCAAGAGGATTCTCAAGTGAGCACTTCCACAGGATAAAGGGGACACTTCTTAGACTGCAATCTTTTAGTGTCAAAGTCATCGTTTTGGCTCTCAAATTTAAGCAGGCTTCATAATAGCAAACAGTTATTATGGTTATAAATTACTTCAGTAACTGAAAAAAACCCAAACCCACCAAAACCAGAAAGTGCATTCAGCTTCTGTAATAAATCTTCTAGACTTTGTCTGAAGACAATACATATTTCTGAAATATTACCAGGGGAAAAGCTCATAATATTTATAAATGTTCTACTCGGAGACTTATGTTATCATTCAATATTTCTTGAAATCTAATTTTATTCTACAGGCTTGGGATAATCATAAAGAGGGAATGCCATTCCTTTTCTCTAATATTTAACTATTCCAGAACTCATTAGGTGAGAAACAGTTGCTTTTTGGAAAGCTGTCAATTCCCACTAGTTCTGAGGCCAGAGGACGAATCTGCAGGTCATTACAATTAAATTGGAATGGTTAATAATTGGTTATTTCCAATTAAAATGGTGCATTTACATTTACTTTTCTTTAAAGATAGCTACAAATGCATTTGAGATCTAATTCTTTGGGCTGGAGCTAAAAGCTGATGCTTTTGGAGCTGTTTAAAAGTGATTTTCACAGAGGCAATGGTACTTTCAGTAACTAAGTTCATGTTGTCGCACGGTCCCACACTGTGAAGCAGTTGCAGTTCTAAGCTTTCCTTTCACTGAATTTAGCAGCGGTGGTTACATCTTGGAGGTCTTAAATTGTCTCACCAACTTTATGTGCAGTGGCAATCAAAAAACTCCCACAAAAGGTATGCTATTGAGAAGAATATTGAGAATGAGATAGAGGTTGTTGTTGAGCTGCTGTTGGGTTGCTGGCACTGCAGCCTCAGAATGATTGCTGCGTGTCTTCATAGCTCAAGAAAGGATGTGGAGTTCTTAGGGGAGGCACAGAGAAGGAATGGCGCTGCTGCCTTACAGTGAGAGCAGTGGCAGCTGCAACTGTTCAATACAGGGAGAGCAGGCTGAAACAGGCTGAGAGAGTTGGAGTTGTTCAGCCTGGAGAAGGCTCCAGGAAAGGCTCTTAGAGCAGCCTTCCAGTGCCTGAGACACTGGAACAGGTTGCCCAGAGAAGCTGTGAATGCACATCCCTAGCAATGCTGAAGACCAGGTTGGACAGGGCTTGGAGCAACCTGGTCTAGTGGAAGGTGTCCCTGTGCGTGGCAGGGGGGTTGGAACCAGATGATCTTTAAGGTCCCTTCCAACCCCAACCATCTTATGATTCTGTGAAAACAGTGGATGATTGTTTTTGAGAGGCGTAAAAGAAACACTTTTCTGCAAAGCAGTTTGTGAACTTTTAGAACGTACTGCTACCGAAGGTGATCTGCTGTCCCTAAGCGGAAGACGGCATTATTCATAATGATAGCAAACACATCTGTAAGTTGTCACTGAAGGAAATAGGCATCACTAGTAGAATGAGATGGAGGGGAAGTACTGTGAAGTGACCCCACTGTGGAGCAGTTCCTAAGTAGTATATCCTTTTACTGACATTGGAGTCAAAATACTGGGCTAGATGCATCACTGATGCTAGCTGTGCTCACTCTGTACGACATTTGCCTTCATTTCTGTGTAATTATTTCACCACAGAAATGGTGAGAAACATATAATAACCTATAGACAATTTCAGATAAAAGAAGCTCACACCCTGTGAATACTTAAGATTATTAATAACTTTGTAGCCTTGTGTAAGCCTTTGTAAAGTCAGGACCTGAGGCCCTTTCAATAACACTGGGAGTCGATTCTCCTGTAATTACATGGATTTTATGTCTGATGTGTGACCTGCTTGCTCAGAACAATTTAACCTGCAATATGTATCTTGCTCTGTGGAGTAATTGGAAATGAAAGCCACCATGTGGACTAAATATTTTTTTTCCTAAAAAAAGCAAGCAAACAACAACAGAGTCCCAAAACATCACCCTTGGAACGGCATGTGAAAAGTATGGTCTGCATCGTTGAATATTTAGAATTCCTGCTCTGTAAAACAAACAAAATAAAAAACACTGGTTGAGGCAGTTTAGCTGACTTGTCATATTCCTCCTACAAAACCTAACCTTATTCCATCTGCTTTGGGACTCTTCTAATTAGATCTACATGGTTTTGCCAACTCCATGATTACTTCAAGTGATCTTGTCTTAGACAGTAAATTGCTATGAAATTGAAGTATGCAAATCTGCCTTTTTGTTTGAAGCTTTGCAGATTGTGTCTTCAAACAGCTCTCTGCAATCACAGAAGGTCTTGTGACATTCATAGAAAGTAAACACTTCACAAAAACTTTGCAAACAACTTAGGTGTTTAGGATTTCTTTTTTTTCAAAGCAAAAGCTTCTTCCCTCGGTGTCCTTGAACACAGATCATCAGCAGTCTCTTATATGCTGTGAGGGAAGCATGCTGCATGAAGTGTGCAGAGATGACAGTGCTCATGAGTTAAGGAACAGTCATGCAGGGATATCAAGGTGGAATAACAGTCTCTGGGTATAAGACCTCATGAGAGGCAGTAAGAAGCCTCACCCCAGAGCAGCAGATGCCTATGCTGAGAGTCTGCCCGGTATGAGTGCAGCGTGACAGCGTTCAAGGGCTGTGTGAACCTGGATTGGGAAGAATTTGGGTGGGCTTGGAATTTTACAAGAACAGGTGGAGAGTGGGTTGTTTGCAAGGGCAAGGATGGGTGGTGGTGCAGTGACATGCCACAGGATGCAGTCCCCAGCACACAGCAGGGAGCCTGCCCCTGGGTTGGCAGAGGCCTCTGCTCAGACATGGTGGTCTGACCTGAGCCAGCCACAGGCTCACTGCTCTGTGGAAGATCCAGAACAGCAAGAAAAGTTGTGGGTCAAGGTAATAATGGTAAGTGAAGAAGAAAATAACCACCCACAAAAACATACAATCACTCACCAAATCCCACAAGCAGACTGATGATGCCCAGCCAAATCTTCAAGCAATGGCCACTTTTGGAAAGACTACCTCCCCAGTTGCTGAGCACGATGCTATGTGCTATGGAATATCTCTGTGGTAAACTCGAGTCAGTTGTCCTACCTCTCCCCCACTCCAGCTTCTCCCCGTCTCCAGACTGCTTGTTGGGCCAGAGTGAGACACTGAGGTGGCCTTGACAGTGTACAGAGGCTGCTCAGCAATAGCTGAAACAGTGTGGTATCAAAGCTGTTTAGCCACAAGTCCTAAGCACAGCATCATACGGAGTGCTGTGAGGAAACTCCATCCCAGCTTAGGGGTGGTGGGACTCACCACAGCTCCCAGTGCCTATGGGGAGGTGCGAGAAAAGCCAAACCATTCTCCTCACAGTGGTGGGATGGCAGGACAGGCAGATGTCGACATGCAAGAGGCTCAGGATGGGCATAATAAAACCGCGTGAGGCCAGCCGAGCCTTAGAGCGGCTGTCCGCCCGGGCAGTCCGTGCAGGCCTCTCCCTCGGGACTCCGGGACCCTACGGGACCCTACGGGACCCAATCCTGCGCACGGCGGCCCGACCCTACAGCCGACAGCGGGGCGAGCGAGAGGGTGTCCGGCAGCCAGCCTGCGGCGCCGCCGAGCTGCAGGAGGCGCTGTGGCGGGCGGCGCTCCCCGTGTGAGCCGGCCGGGAGCGTCGCTTCCTGGGCGGGCCGGTCCAGTGCAGCATGGCGGCGGGACTGCTGCTGGAGATCAGGCGCGGGACGCAGAGCGCGTTGCTGGTTATCCGGTAGTGCGGGGCGCCACCCGCCTTCCGCTGCTCGGGCCGTGCAGAGCGGCCGGTGCCGGGGGAGTGGAGGGTAGAGGGTGGGACGGCAGGGCGGGTCAGTGGGGGGCGGGTCTGGCTTTTAGTGTCCCTAGCCTTGAGCTGGAGGTGGTAGTAGGATAACCGGCTTGTGCACCGGGGCGTCCCGCTGCCCTTCTCGCGCAGCTCGGAAGAGCTTGAGTTACTCTGCAAATAAATGCTTCTTGAGAGCGGTGCTTTATTTCTCTGGATTACTGTTCGCCCCGACAGGAGCCCTCGGTTTACCGCGTGGGTCCCGGGCCGCGGAGGAGCTGCAGGCTGACCCCGTGCTGTGTACCCGGGAGGTGGGCGAGGCGTCCCGCGACCCCGCCAGCCTGACGCTGAGGCACTACTGCGGTGCGGGGGCCTAAGCCCAGCTCAGGTCCCTTGGCCCTGGGGTCCTTTTCTGCTGCTTTGTCCTGCCTGCATCAAGCAGCAGCTCGCCATGACGCCTCTTCTCAGAGGTAACCCCGCTGCTTTGCGTCCCCAGCGAGGCAGACCCCCCGAGCTCGCCGGTGGATGTCTCGGTGGCCGCGGACCGTGTGGAAGTGAAGAGCGGCGGGAGCTGCGAGGTGGCGCCGTTGCCGCCAGAGGTCAGGCTAGCCCCGTCCTCTTGCCGCGGCCTTCGCCGCCTCCCCGGCGACGGCCTCCACCTGCGCATGTGCCTGGGTTGCCAGCTTCCGGGCGCCGGTAAGGAGGGTGGCAGGCCGGTGGGGGGGTAGTGTAGCCCGTGGCTGGAAGGTGGTGCTGCCTTGAGTAGGGTTACCTGAAACCTTACAGCTTCAAATCGCAGAGTCGGGGTGGTTTGCGTTGGAAGGGACCTTAAAGATCACCCGGTTCCAACCCTCTGCCACGAACCCGAGCGCCTTCCACTAGACCACGTTGCTGAAAGCCCCATCGAACCCGGCCTTGAACACTGCCAGGGATGGGGAAGCCACAGCTTCGCTGGGTAACTTGTGCCAGTGCCTCACCACCCTAACTATAAAAAGCTTCTTCCTTATGTCTAATGTAAATCTACCCTCTTCCAGTTTAAGCCATTCCCTCTTGTCCTGTCACTACGTGCCCCTGTAAAGAAACCTGCTGTTGCTTTTTCTAAAATGCTCTTTAGCTGTGAATTGAAGATTTAAATAGGAACTGGTAAAATTTAGTAAGACTGTCAGTTTTTAAAAAATGGAAATCGCAGAAAGTGGTGTAATGAAAGGGAAACAGTTGCTGAGTAAGTGTTCTGTGTAGGTGTTTGAGAACTGCTCTCAGTTCCTCCCCCGTGCTTCCTCAGATTACTTCAAAATTACTTCCTTTCCCTCCTATTTCATGTTTGGTAGCTGAAAATGCAGTAACATGATTCATCCAGGCTGTCGTGCTAAGGTTGTCACAGGCCGCATAATCATAGAGGATTGTCATTTTGTGTTGGAGCTTGTTTTCACAGCTTCAGTTTGCAGAGTTTAATGTTGAAGGTAACACAGGCAAAGATACTTTATTCCCATTACAGTAATTCAGATCTAGCATGTGATTGCATAGTAGCTGGTGGTTTAATTCTAACATCTAATTTCAATAAGTTTGGATTTATTTCATAGGTCATGATACAGAAAAATAACACAAAATTGTCATTCTGTGGTTTTGAAGTAGATACTACCAATAAAGTATGTGATGTACAATAACGGCTTCAGCACCAGAAACACAGTGGAATACTCTTGATTTCATGGTATGCCAAGGTTGTATCTTTAATCAGTAATTATGCACATGCTTTGACAGTTTAATTATATGAAAATTATTTAATGTGTCTTAATTAATGAGGCATGCTTCAAAAGACCAAGGATCAGGTTTTTAAAATTTACCTTTGAAAGTCATTCCAATGAAAAACATGTATGCAAACCGGATGGTAATTGATACATGCATTGGATAACCTTAGTTACCTTTAATATCTTGTATTAGTATGGAAAGCCAGTTGTCTCTTCCATGAAATTCTTCAGCCTTTTAAAGTACTTTTCATATGTGCTTTCAACCTGAATCTTAAATACTGAATGTCAGTGCTGAGAATATACTTTGATTATTAAGCCTGAGAAAGTGGTCAGCTCAAAATATAATCATATATAGATCTAGGCTTACAGTTTTACTTTTCTCCCTTGATGATTTGTGGAGGCTTTTATAGCTCCTTCTTAATTTGGAAAAGTTATCTAAGCTGGCTTTTGTGAGACTGTTTTTGTGTTGCTGGCCTGCAGAGGGTATTGCTCACTATCTGTTCCTCAGGTGGTACCACAGTGGTTGGTATCTTACCTGCCTGAATATTTTAAGTTAACGCACTCCTCCCTCTCCCCACCCCCGCCGCCCCCAGCTCTGACTATTTTGGGTTACATATTGTGATGTATCCTTATACTGCAGAGGCACTGATTAGCAGAAATATCATTAAAAACTGTGGCATTGAATTTTCATTTATAGTATCTCTAATAATACTGGTACCTCAACTCCCCCTGTGGAGACGATTTGCACCTTTAAAATAATTATTCATGTATTCTTGGCAGTATGGGGCATGAGGTGAAGATGGCAAGTTTTTCCTAAATCTCAGTACTTGCTTCTGCAGGAAAATAAATAAAGGCAGTGTTTAAAATGTCAGCATTCGTTTTGTTTGTTAGATTCTCAAATTTTATTAGTTTGAGGTACATGGTAGGATTTTTCTGTACAAGTGTCTGAAAGTTTTACACAGTTTTTAAGACTAGTATGTCTTCTATCTACAGACTTGGTTTCTACTTGGAGAGAAAGCCTTAAACCCCAGAAGAATTACGTCTTTTACTGTCAGTCATGTGGTGACGTCATAGTAAAAGACCGGTGAGTACTGCAGTGTCTTGTATTTATAGTGATAAATGCCATAGTACTTGGTATTCATGTTATTTTGTGTACTTAGAGAGACACCTGAAAGGTATTTAGTTTGAAATTGATAGATGATAACACTTTTGAAGCACTATGGATGACTAAAAGCAAAATTACTTGAAACAGTTTTTCACCATTTACTCATTTATTTCTTGATTTCATTCTGTCTGGAAAGTAGAAATACCTTACAAAGGAAGTTGGTGCTTTGCCCTGGAACCTGGGAAATCTAGATTCTTTTCCTCCTTTGAGTGGCAAGCTGGACTTTTGTAGCTGGACTTTCCTATGTGTAAAATTTCTGCTTTGAGAGCTATGCTTTTTGTTCACACAGAATCTCTTTGCAGTCATCATAATTGCTTCTGGGTTTGTGGTACAGACAAAAAGCTGTAACATTTTGGCTTTGAAATATTGCAGATGCTCATAGTTTTCATTGATTTAAAAAATATATATAGTCTATTAGCATTTGACACTCTTGGTATGTTGAAGAGAATAAGACCCTGAAAATTTGAGCCTGGGCTTTTTTCTTCCTCTACACTTTCAGGGATCCTCTTCAGTTTTGCTCAGTCTCTTGTAAATTCCCTTCAGTCATCATGCTGTAATTATAGAATGGCTGCTCAGAATGGGGATGTTGACCACAGCTCCTTTCTATCTGTTAGGCAAGCCAACCTCCACATAGATCAGGGATGCTGAATTTGGGAATCACATCTTAGCTGTGTAACTCGGCCTTACTCCTCTTCCTTACAAAGTCTGCAGAGTGAATGAGAATTTTAATAAAAACCTACTGCATTTTCTGGCTCTTCTGGTAAACACCTTTGACAGCTTCAGCTGAATATGTAAGAGCTGTTAGAGACGCACCTGCAGCCTTTATGATCTGTGTCACTCCTAATACACATAATGGTAATAAAAATGTGGTAAACTCCTGTTACTTTCTTGTCATACATGTGGATTTATGGCTGGCTTGAATGTAACTGAATGAGGATTTCCTGACTTTCTCTTCTGAAATGTCTCATCAGAAAGTCTAGTAATAAGTCTTATTTTGATACATTTGTAGAGTAATGAAACTTCTAATTTCTAGTCGGTAACATTTGCTTTCAAAACATTTTACACTTCTGTATTTTTGTCTCTGAGTGGGTGTTTTCCTAAATTTCAGCACATCAAATTCATATGCATGGAGTTTACATCTTTTGATTCTGCATCCTATAGTGTGATGCAGTCAAAGTTTTTGATAAAGGAAAAAGAAAGAAGGCATTTTCATGGCTCTTTGCTTGGTATTTTTCCTTGCAGGAAACCTTTGAGTCCCTCAAATGGTATCACTAAAAAGTATTAAGACAAGGGTAGAAGAGTGGAGCTGCCAGTGTATCCAGCACTTTCTGTTCCAGCTCTTCCAAAAGGAACACAGGAGTGTACTCAGTACTTTTAGCTACAGAATTTGTGTTTGGTCTCTCCAGGAAGAGTGGGTATGACAGTGGTACCACAGGCCCTGTGATTGAAGGGAAGTTACAGAACTGTTTGAGGGGGAACTATCTGAAGTGTGAATTAATAGGAAAGGGTCTATAATAAGAAAAAAAATAATGTCTAGAAAATTCTACCTTTGAGAAGAAATTGAAATAAATGGGATTTATTTTAGATAAGGCTGCAGAGAAGATTCAAGACTTCCAGTGTATAAAAAGTTGCTGCAAAGAAGGTGGCAGTAGTCTTTAGCTGAAGTGAGAGCAATTTAGCATGAAAGAAAAAAAACAACAGACCAACCCTCAAACATATTCTAAAGCTTTTTGTTTTTACTGTTAGAGACTGCAGAGGAAGCCATCATTTTAAAGACTAGATTAGAGAAATATGTTAGTAATGGCTTAAATGTAAGTGCTTCTTCCTTGATGCAAGAAAATGGACTCTATACCTTTATTAAAATCCCCTGGCATAGTCTATTTCTTTCCATGAATTTGATAGCTCTTCAGAGGTTGAGGTTATGCTGTTGGATTCTTCTCTGTTACCCTTACATTACCCACATTAGAGGAAGTGATTTGATGTTTTGTTTTATTGTGGTTTTTTTTTCCATGATTTAAGAGCTGCAGAGAACTTGGGATACTTTTTTCTTTCTCCCCTGCCAGTTGCACTAAATGTAGTTCATATATAAAATAATTCTTTAAGGCTTTATTTCTGTCATGAAGTAATTCTTAAAGGCTGGTGGTGGGTTGACTGTGGCTGGACACTAGGTGCCCGCCAAAGCCACTTTATCACTGTTTTCCTCAGCTGCAGAGGGGAGAGAAAATATAAGAAAAGGCTCATGGGTGGAGATAAGGGCTGGAAGAGATCATTCACCAATTACTGTCTCAAGCACAATAGACTCCTGGAAAAATTAATATTATTTATTATTTCCATGGCTTAAACCCAGCTGGTACTTAAGTACCATGCAGCTACTCACTCACTTCTCTCCCTACTCCTTCTTCCAGGCAGGATTGGGAGAATTGGAAGAATGTAAAACCCATGGACTGAGATAACAACAGTTTAAAGTACAATATAGTGATAGAAATAATACGAACAATAACGATACTGATAATAATAGCAAGAAACAAAAAAATAATAAAGTGAAATGAGAATTCAGAAAGCCCAAGTGATGCACAGTGCAATTGCTCACCTCCTGCCAGCCGATACCCAGCCCAACCTGAGTGATTGGTCTCTTCCAGATAACTCCCACCAGTTTATATACTGGAGAATGATGTGCTATTTTATTTAATACCCCTTTTGGCTAGTTTGGTTCAGGTGTCCTGTCTCTGCTTCCTCCTGGCTTCTTGTGCCCCTTCTCACTGGCAGAGCATGAACGACTGAAAAGAACTTGATCAGGGTAAGTGCTACTTAGCAACAACTAAAGCATCGTTGTGCTATCAGCACTGTTTTCGAAACTAAAACCAAAATGCAGCACTGCACCAGGTACTAGGAATAAAATTATCTCAGCTGAAACAAGGACAATTATCAATCAAATCAAAGCAAGAAATAAGAAATAAGCCCTAAATCTTAAAAAACACCTTACCCCAATCCTCTCTTCTTCTGAGCTTCATTCCTGGGTTCTCTACCTCTTCTCCTCAGTGGTGCAGGGAGATGGGGAGTAGGGATTCCAGTCAGTTCATCACATATCTCTGCCACTCCTCAGGGAGGACTCCTCACACTCCTCCCCTGCTCTAGCATGGGGTCACTCCCATGGGAGAGAGTCCTGCATGAACTTCTCCAGCGTAAGTCTTGCCCCAGACTGCAGTTCTTCACATACTGCTCCAGCATGGGTCCCTTCCACGGGGTGCAATCCTTCAGGAGCTGACTTCTCCAGTGTGGGTTCCCCCCCAGGGCACAAGTCCTGTCAGCAAACCTCTTTCAGTGTGGGCTCCTCTCTCTGCAGGGTCCTGCCAGGAGCCTGCTGCAGCACAGGCTTCCTGTGGGGTCACAGCCTCCTTTGGGCATATCCCCCTGCTCCAGTGTGGAGTCCTCCATGAGCTGCAGGTGGAGATCTGGTCCACCATGGACCTCAATGGGCTGCAGGGAACAACCTGCCTCACCATGGGCTGCAGGGAAATCTCTGCTATGGTGCCTGGAGCGCCTCTGCCCTCCTTCACTGATACTGGTGTCTACCAGAGCTTTTTTTCTCATATATTCTCACTCCTCTCTCCCGCCTGCTGTTGCACAGCAGTTTTTTTCCCCTTCTTAAATATGTTACCGCAGAGGTGGTACTACCATCACTGATGGGCTTGGCTTTGGCCAGCAGTGGATCTGTCTTGGAGCCATTTGCCATTGGCTCCATCAGACTGGGGGAGCTTCCAGCAGCTTCTCACAGAAGCTGCCCCTGTAGCCCATCAGCTAAAAAACTTTGCCACGCAAACCCAGTACTACTGATAATGAAAGCAAAGTCTGGTATTGCCTGGGGCAGCTTCTTTGGTCTGTACAGTCTCAGAAGAAAGGGATTTGAGTTTTATTTTGTATGTGACTTCTGAAAGTTGAATCTTGAATCTAAATCTAAGTAAAGATTGCATTATCCATTTATTTTTTTAATTTTAATTTTTTTTTTTTTTTTTTTAGATGAAGGTATCCTGTAGTATTTTTGTCGGGATTTAGCTTTTCTCAAGTCTGGTATTTGACTTTGAGGGGCTTCAGAGGACATGCTCTCCCTTGCTGTTGCAGCAGTTTGTTTCTGTAGTTTTTCTATCAACATTTGGTGCAAGGGAACTTTGCAAGAAGTAATAACTGTAATTGCAAAATATCCATTGTTATATTTTTTATGACTAGCTAGAGCTGTTTTATTTTTGCAAGGTGATGCATTTCAAGAGAGTTTATGCCAATTTCTGCGTTATAATCATTGGAGATTCACCCTTGGGAAATGCTTCATCACAAACGTAGGAGGAAAAATACAGCCATTGCTTTCTCAAAAAGCATCCAAAGACTTTGACTGAAAGGAGGTTCAGGCACTTCGTTTTGAGGAAATGCTGTACTTCCCACTTTTTTGTAAGGAGTCTAAGCTCTCTTTTAGCGCCTTAGAAAATAATGTGATACATTGAAATATATTTTTTCTTCTTCCATTTTAGGAAATTCCTCAGAGTTCTTCCTCTACCAAGTGAAAACTGGAGTGCTTTAGTTGAAGAGTGGTGCTGTCACCCCAACCCCTTTGCCAGAAGCACTTTGCACCCTCAGCATGGTGACTGCTTTCTTGGTGAGACTTTTTTTCTGATACATTCAGGAAGTGAGTCTCATGTGCCTGAATTTCCCATGTGCTGCTCAGAGACTGGACACCATACTTCTCAGAGTCGCTCCAACTTGGTAAAGTATTTTGTTTGAATAATTCTTAAGTGAATGTATTTGGACTTTTTTCATTGTAAAACACTCTTTTGTCATTTGTTTATTTAATATATATGTATTATAGAGCAGTTTTGAAGGTCATAGGTAGTTGCTTACATTCTCTTGTACAGAAACCAGAAAATACTCGAAACTATGATTTATCTTTACTAAAGCATGCACCATGATCTTGATACTGACCTAAATAAGCAAGAATAGCATTTTCCTCTAAACTGAATTACGTAGCTCTAAACCCAAATATTTCCCCAAAAATAAATCCCAAGTGAAGGGCACCAACGTTTAGTGACAGAATAACTGTAATGGGTTAGATGTTTGTCAAAGGGTAGTGGAGTGAAGAATGAGGAGGAAACTGGAGCAATACTGCTTCTTCTGCTTAAATTGTGACTGGATGCATAACCATTAATGTGATTAAAGGGAGATGTGTTTTTTATTATTTTTTCTCATTTTTTAGCTCTAGAAAGAAAAATCAGAATGTGTTTTGGGTTCAGATGTATCTGTTTTATACTCTTAGAATATGGTAAGGAAATGAAGTTTGTTTGACTAGCTCTATCTAGTGAAAGTGACTTGCCACCGCAGATTATAACTCCTCATGTTAAAGTTTCTGAGATGTTCCGGGCAATGATAGATCCTAGTGTTGATTCTCTAGGAAGAAGACTGTCGTTTGGCTTAGAAACACCAGAATTTATTGTTGCCCAGAAAAAAAGAATTTGTAGGGGTACTGATGTTTTAGTGGTGGGACAAAGCCCACGGAGAGAGAAAATTCAGTGCTTTACTCAGCTTGGAAATCTAGCACTTGTATAAAAGGTCAAGCAGTAATCTTCTACCAGAATATGCAGGTAGTTCACCAAAGCCTACATTTCAGTAAAGTCTTTTCTGTTACTCTACTGCTTGTCTGTGTTTGTGCTGACAAAGGTTGTGCCTGTAGATACCATCTTTTCTTCCAATACCATGTATTATACCTAATTGCTAAAATCCTTCTATAGTTGTGGGAATGGTTGCTGCCTTGGCAGTTTATGCCTATTACAGCTGATGACTAGCTATGTACAGATTCCCAACCTGAAAGTTTTAATCTGTTGATAAGTAACACCAGAGACTCTGGTTCCTGTCTGCTGCTTATCATCATTAGGGATTTGTATTATTCCCCATTAAATCATTGGGATTCTCGCAGGTCAATGGTTGCTGCTGCAGTGCATCCCAGCAAGCCATCTGCTTGGGGAATGGTTCTTCCCTACGGTCCCTATCTGCAGGTGTTGCAGCTTTGGTCTTTGATTTCATGTTCATTTGTTCTTTGAAAAGCAGGCTATGTGGGGAGGAAAATAAGAACTGATACCCTGAAAGAATATCAGCATGGGAGAAGCAGATGAATTTGGATTAACCCTGTGGCAGTTGGAGTTATTTTTTTTAAGTATCCTTAAGAAGGAGCCTGAGCAGAAGATTCTGAATTTTCAGGAAGACAATGTTTTCTTCCAGAGGTCTCCAGAATGAATTATCTCACATTTCAGTAGTCTCAAAAGAGGTCTTAGAACAATGGGAACAAAGACGGAAAGAAGCAGGGTGCATGGAATTCATATTGCAGCCCAGAGACAGGGGAGCAGTCTGCCCAGCACACTTCTTAAATCAACCAAAGACAATGTTTGCCAGAATACGGTTGGTTTTGGGAAAGAAACATGATAAAAGGATGTGGGACAATGATATTACTGATGCATGGGTCAAACCAGGAAAACAGCAGAGCTTTTAGATAAGGGAGGAGGCTATTTTCTGTCAGTGGCATACAGTAGTAGTTTAGTGTGATGAATTTTCATGTTTGCTTCCTAAGTTTGCATTGAAGTTGAGAATTCTTTCATTGTTTGTGTCAAATCCCTCTTTCTACATCTTTCACACTTCCAATGAATTTTCATTTTTGTGTTTGCTTATTTCCAGCATCACTAGATTGCCATGTAAGTGAGCGGAACTGTAAGATCCAGCAGAAACTGGACTAATAAGGAAAAAAACCCTCATACTGAAGCAGAAAATTCTTCCATAATACAAGTAGTAGAAAGTTAGAAGCAAGATAGATTGCTATTGGCGTAAATGTTCTCATTTCAGAGAATACTGTTGCACTCTGCCCCAGTATGAAAGTTCTTGTTTTAATTGCATTGCAGTTCTTTGGAAAGTGTTTGCTTATGACCAAAATAGTAGCAAGAATGTACCAGAGATGCTTAAACAATCTTTTCCAGCCTCCAGTGGGACCAAGACAGCATCCGTCCATTGCAAACATATTTTTCACATCTATTAGTCTTCCAGTGTAACATAGTTTTTAAATGTCACATGGTCTCACAGCATCCTAATAGTATCTCTTGGGGAAAATATTTTCCCTGACTCCATATCAGGGATCCTTAGGAATAGAAACTGAAAATACTAGGCTGGTGATCTACTTCCATCTGCTGATTGCCAGCAGCTGCAAGTTGTCAAATAGATATATTGATTTAATTAGTCAAGCTCAAACTATTGCTTTTTCCATTGAAGCATGATACAAAGAGTTAATGGTGGGTTTAGGTACCATACTGCACAATTCTCAGCTAGCACCTGTGACTGTAGTCAGAAAAAAACCCATACAAGTTGTAGCTTTCGAGGAAGTACTGTACCTCTGTACTTGTACTGTGAAATATTTTTCAGCCTTGAATACTGGTTTTTACAAAACCCTGTCTACTTATCCTTGCGCTTCATGTTAAACGAGTAATTTTACTGTGTGTGTTTGAGAGGAGTAGCAAGGTAGGATTTGGGAAAGGACATATGAACCAAATGTCTTTTCTGATATCCATAATAAGAGGTCTATACTTCCAACATAGGCAGCTCTCTGAAGCTTTAACAGAAGCTATAAGGCTTTTCTTGGGGCTTTTAGTTTGATTCCTGGCTTGTGAGGAACAGGCAGGACTTTGTGATCATAAGTTCACATTCCACGTGGGATGCTTTCTGGTTTTCATGGAGTGGTTCTTTCTGTTCGTTTTATTATTCACATAGTACACATCAGAGAACTCTTCTAGGTATTTCTGGCATCAAATCCATCAGTTCTGTCTGAGCTATAGCTTTGAGAAAGATGTCCAGTACTGATTTAATACTTCAAATGATGGGAGCTTTATCACATTCCTTCGTAAGATGCTTCAGTGGTTAATTGTATTGACTCTTTCATGCCTTCTTATTAAATTAAGCACACTAAGAATTACAACTCTGTATCCATTTTTATCTCTAAGTGTATTTATTTTCTGTAACTTATTTTTGTAGCAGCTTTCCAAAGAGTTTTCCAAATTTTTAGCATACTTTATGGATCCATTTTTGCAGTAATCATCTCTCTGATTCTGAAGATGTTATTTTTTTTCCATTTATCCATCTCAACTATTCAGTTGTTCGTGCAGTCAAAGATCATATTTGCCCTCTCTGGTAGCATCTCATTAGTAACTCTGGCTTGGTTAGCTACCATTATCTTAAATTCTTCTGATTTTTGCTGTCTTACCCTATTCCTTTATTCCTTCCAGTGTTCCTTTATGTTATCATCACAGGATTTGTTGTCTGTGTTGTTCCTCAATATATGATCTGGCATTTGGCTATTGTTAGACTAAGCACAACTAACCTACTTAATGGTCCAGACTGTGTATCTCCTCTGTCTCCCTTGTTTACTACTTCCCTATCTTTGCAGCAGGAAGTACTTAAACTTTTCCATAGAGTAATTGAAAAAATGAGCCCAGGTTGTCTCTTTCACTTGTCTCTAATCTCTTTCATCACCTGCCTGATCACAGACCACGTGTACTTCAAGGCACCTGAATTAGAATAAATCAATTAGCAATGCATTATTTTTATTTTTATTTATTTTTTTTTTAACTAGGATGATTGTGCTTGGAAATCTTTATAGTCTGAAAGTCCACAATCCATGTTCTGAAGCCTGTGTAATGGATGTATCTTAAAACTTACCTTTGTAAGATGAAAAATATAGCTGACGTAGCTAGGGCCATTGGATTTCCTTCATACGGATTGCTGATGGGGTTGGAGGTTTGGGGGTTTTTGTTTGGTTTGGTTTGGTGTTGTATTTTTTTCTTTTAAGAATTTTGTGGGGTAATAAAGCCACAGGGCACAACTGTTTGCTCTGGACATCAGTCTGACATATCAGCATCATACATTTTAAAATTGGAATGCTAAGGGTCGTGATAGTGGTAAAGAGAAACCATGCTCACTGAAAAGCACATGTGTATTTTGTGCTGTTCATGGAAACTGTCACCATATTTTGCCGTGGTTACTGAAAATGATACATTTGGAGCTTTTTCATCTCAATTTCATTTATGTTAAATTTGGATACTGTTCTTGTAGGCACGTGCTGCAGTATGATTTCTCAAGTTGATAATGACTGGTTTGGATTTATAAATCAAGCCAATAAAAAAGTAGTTGTTTAACTACACATAGGCATTTTTATGCACTGTATACTGCGTGGACAATAAAGTTGATTATATGGAGGCTACATTTAAAAATACAGTTTAGATGTCTTCTCATTACATTCTCAGAATTTCTAGCTCCAGAAGGGTTTATTAACCCAGGAGCATCATTGTGATTATATATTCATAATATATAATGTATATATACTTACTGTGCTACACCCAGATTAATAAACCTGCACAGAACCAGTTCTGGAGATTAGATTTTGGATTAAAAAAGAAATTGTGCTTACTTGTATGTTTATACTGACAATTTAGATATTAACAGTGGATCTACTAGGGCAGATCACAGATTCATTCAGAAATGAGATCTTTTTCAATGGGCAGCATTGGATGCATAAGCATAAGGCAAGTGTTGAAGGATGTTTTGGCCGGTATAGAGACTTCTTGAACCAGGTGTTATCCACAGTCATTGTTTTTAATAAGGCCTTGATGGTCATTGCTTCCCCTGAATTTCTGAAGACCTTTTGGAACTTCAGTGTACTTTTAATATGAAAATACTTTCCTGTAGTGAGTGCCAAACTATATTATGTATTGTGTGAAAAATACTTTACTTTTATTTATTTAATACAAGACAGATTATAATTTCATAGTATGACCTATGAGAATAAATGTTTCTTTCCTCTTCAGCTTTTCCTAAATTTTTGTGATTTTATGTATCTTACTGATACCCTCAGCTTTCTATCTTTCATGCTTTCTCCCATTATCTGTGTTCTCTTGCCACAAATGGAAACTGTTTTTATTCTTTGTCAATGCCTTTTCTGGTTTTGCGTGAATTGAGGGAGCGGGGTTGTTCAAGAACAGAATGCGCTGCACCTTTCTGGAATATCATGCTATGATGTGTTCTTCAGCTGTTTATTAGTACTTCAGAATGCTCTGTGGACATTTTGTGCTCTTGGCTGAAAAGTGAACTGCTATTCCTATAAAACTGTCCACAATGGCTAGAACTTTTTACTCATAGATGCTAGTCACATTGCAGCATTGTATTTTGTGTATATATTTTGGAATACTTCTTTTCATGTGCCTTATTTTGCCCGTATGATTGAATTTACTTTGTCATTTTATCATCCAGTCACTCAGTATGATGGGATTCCTCTTTTAGCTATTACAGGTTGTGCTGTGTGGTCAGTATATATTGCCAGATTTTAAAACTAGTGTGAAACTTGAAAGCAAGTCAAAGTGTAGAAAGCTAAAGTAGTCAGTGCAAATCTGTGTGCATGTAAACATAAAGAGAACAGAAACAAGTCCAAAGTTTTCTATCTACTCTGGAGAGTATGGTAAAATTATGCATTCTTTTTTCAGAATAACTGAGTGACATTTAAATGACATTTCTTTGTCCTACAGAAATCAAAGGAAAATACCAGAGTAGTTTGTAAGCGCTGCAAGACAATCCTGGGAGAAACAGTATCATCAGGTATGGGATGTACAAAACCAAACTAGACGTCACTGTATCAGCCATTGAGCACTGAAGGTTAAAAACTCTGGAAAGTAGTTTTATCAGTAAGATGTAGGGCTGATTCATGTGTGTTTGTCTCATTCCCTTCCGGAGCAGATGAGGTTGTTGCATCCACCATTAGACCTTGAAAGTGAGTTGCAACAGAGGTTTTCCTCATCCTTTTTTTTTTTTGTGGTGCATTGGGCTAATGCCAGAGTTTTAGAAGACTCAATGCATGATTCCAGTTTGCTAAGAATTCCAGTAAAAAAGGACACCTGTCCGTCCTACAGAATAATGGAAAGGTTGATTCCCAATTTGATAACACGGAACTAGAAGCTAACGATGTGATTGCTGACAGCTGGCCTGGTCTTATGGGAAGGAAGCCTTTGTCAAAGAAATAGGTTATCTCTCATCATCATTTGGTGATGAGGTGATGAAATTATTGGTTTAAAAGCTGTCATTCTATTGAATCAGCAGGGTTTACTTGAAGCAGTGTAAAGATGAGTCTCTGGTGGTTTTTAAAACGCAGTTATTAACAGCAGAGAAGCAATGTTAAGACTATTACTAGCAGGGTTCATTCTTTCATTCTCTACTCCACTGCATCAGTCAGCGTGATGAGCCTGGCTCAGTTCAAAGATGTGGAGAGTATAAAAATTTCTCAGAAAATGCAAGCCTGTTTAAGAAATAACTCATGAGGGGATGCAAGACAGAAGGTCTTCTGTTACTGAAGGTTCTGATTGTCCTGCACAGAGATGTGAACAGTACAGGCTTTAATAAAACCAAATTGAAGGTAAGATGTTTGAAAGCCGGTAAAGCAGGTTGTGACTTTGGGAAAGCAGTGGTTGGAAAAGAGCTTCACAGTTCTTAATGAATAGCAGAATAGATGCCTTAATCTAGCCTTCAGGTAGTTACTGTTACTTCAGCCAGTAATTGATGTGATCAGTAGGTATGGGAAAAGGAAGATACTGTGTAGATGTGCATGGATTTGGTCTGGACTCAGCATGGCTGAAATTACATGCATATCCATTGTTTTGACCATGTTTCTTAAGTACTATAGAAGAATCTGCATAGAGTTCAAAGAACAGACAGAAAAACTAGACAGAAATATATGGTATAAGACTAGACAGAACCCTCTTTGTGGCACAAGAGTGCAGAGCAGACTTGACTATCATGCTTTGCTGCTTCTTCATGAGCAGTTATCAGTGCCAGATAAAACTGGATTAGAGCGGTGTAGCTGTGAAGGACAGATTTGCCTTTCAAATGCCCCTGTCAGTCTTTGAAATTCACCAAATCTATCACCATATACTTGTGTGATTTTTTTTCTTGGGAAATCCTACCCTTTGTCTCTCAGCAGGCAAGCATCTTCCTCATTCCCAATGCCCTTGCAACAGTAGCACCAATGCCTTACTCAGGGTAACAGCTGGGGAGCTAGGGTGAGTAAATTGGCTTCTTTTCCTTCTGTCTCTGAGAACTAGGGGCAGTGTGGAACAGACTATAATTAAACTTAGAAGTAGAATATAATTTCCTAAGAAAGACTAATTTAGAAAGTGTAATATTTATCTGGAAAAAGGGTGGGATTGTAAAGCCTTTGGAATCTTTAAAACAGATCAAGTGTTTTCCTGAAGTGCTTGCTTCCGTACAGTTTTAATGGTGTGTGTGAACAGAGATTCAGATGACACAGTCCCTTCAACCCTTAAAATTCATGAAACTGATGAATCTTTACTGTTGTTCACATGCTAAAGCTTAGTGGAATGAAGTTTATTACTGTGTATGTTTAACCTGTTCTGCTGGCCTGCTTGTTAGACTGTGTTTGTAGCATAGACCCAGAGCTTCAGGATGATCATCTTTGACCTGACGTTACTGCTGGGGATTAAATTCTGTACTCAAACACTTCCATTTAGTGTTAAAGACTGTCTCAGTGGAGCTTTTTGGGAGCAATTACATTGAAACTCAGAATGTATGCAGTATTAGCGTTGAGTTAGTGCAGTTTTTGGAAAGAAGTTCTATTCTGCTCCTTGAGCAAAGAAGAAAATGATTCCTCTGTGTGTGCTGTTATTAAAACTGTCTCTTGTGATTCACTGCAACATTACTGAGCAGCAGAGGGTACTAAAATACTTACGTAAGCTGTGCTGATCCCAGTGCTTTAGGAAAGTTCTTTCAATTCATCTTTCAGGTTTGGCTTGAGCTCTTGCTTTGTTTCAAGATGATTGTTTTCATCATTAAACAAGGATCGATGTGAATGATAAATTGCTGGCCATGTAATTAGCCCTGAGCAGTTTTCTTCTGGCAATGTATGTTTTCTCTTATTGTTTGCTTCTTCTCCCCCAACCTAAACCAGAATTTGACTACCTGCTGCACCTCTTAATTGAGTGCTGAACAAAAGTTTAATTACTATAGTGATAAAGTGGCTTGCAGTCTACTTTTAACAAGTCAGTTATTCTACTATACTTGAAAAATGTCTTTGTCGTTTTAGATACCATTAAATATTATATCACTGAGGTGATTATTCAACCATCTGATGGAAGTTTCAGCCCAAAACCCAGGTAATAAACATTGAAAAAAACCCAAATAATTTGCTCAAGTTAATGTTTTAGAAGGGATGCTAGAAATACAGTAACATTTTAATTTCTTGAATGATTATATATAAATAAAAAATGTGCTGTCACATTTTATGTAATCATCACAGAATTATTCACTGTAAAGGTAATGTAGTATGAAGTCACTCATGTATAATTTTGTTTGCTTGTGTTTGTGTGTGATGCAGGAGAGAGATTGTATATAAGTCGTTGCAGTGTCTCACTACCTAGGTGATAAACCAGAATCCAGTAGTTTGCATGACTAAATATGGAAATGGAAGGTTAAGTTATGAAAAGTTAAGTAAAGCTTAATTTGTGTACTTGGAAGTAAGATTTTTGGATTTTCAAGTATTCATATCAAGGTTAAGACTAAGATGAAATGGAATGTCATCTAGCTGCCTTGTATCATGTACTATGTGTTAGTTCTTTTGTGAATTGTATTTGAAATATGTGCATCATTCTGAACTTTATGTTCATATGTGTAAAAGATAACAGGGAAAAGCTTTTATTCAGCATTTGACATTTGATGTTGGTCAAAATAAAGTATGTGGAGCTATCTATTAAAAAAAAATCTGCAGGAAATAGAAAGTCCTCTGGTTTTGAGGGAGAGAAAGACAAAGAAGCCCCATCTCTCATTAAAAAGTGATTGTAGGATGTAGTGGAATCAATAGTATGGAGATTCTCATCTACTTGCACTGCATTGATATGAATGACTTTGCCCATGTAATTGTTAATGAAAACATATAATAAGGGGTTCATTCTTAAACAGGTCTCAGTTCATACAGAGTATGGTTGCTCAGTGTCTTGTGGAATTGTCCTCTGCAAAAAGCACATTTAGATTCACCTTGAAAGGGGATAATGGAAAAATCTACATTCTGGTAAGATTTTTATTTTTTTTTAAACTTTATCCTGCTGAAAAAAAGGTTTAACCTATAAATCCCAGCTCCTAAAATATATTATTCATGCTATTCATGATTGTATGCTTAATGAGAATTAACAAATTCAAATTCTTGAAGTAGTTCTGTAAAGATACGTTCAAGTAAGAAATTTTCCCCTGGACTTTAATCAAGATAGATATACATATAGAAATTTTCTCTATTAATACAGTAATGAAGGTACTACAGATGTACTGCAAGTAGCACAGAAATAACAGTGTTTTGTATGCAGAAAATAAAGCTTTAAGTTTTTACTTCATAATATATATATTCTTGCTCCAGTGCTTCTTATCTTTAATCACCAGAAGTTCATCAAATTGTGTCACATCTTTCACAAATATTGTCTTAAGTCAGCAGAGACTAGTAATGTAGTCATTTCATTGCATTGCAAAGTGAAGTGCAAACAAAAATAAGATTGCCTATTATATTTAGTGTTCTAATGCTGTTAAACTTGGTGAAGCTTGATATTTAAATAGTGTCAGCTAAATTCCTCAAACTTTAAAATGGAAAGGAATTTGGGTCTGGAATTATCTCAATACTATATTCTTGGTGTAACAAGGGGTGTTTTCTTTTGGTCATGAATTAAATGTAGGCAGTAATTTTGCAGTCTGTATGAGTAATTCATAGACACAAAAAAATACATGATTGTAGATTCCTGCCCTGTGCACTACGTGTGCACTTTCTTGAGGTAGGCAATCTAATTAAATAAGCTGTTTTACGTATACGTTGTCCAAGTTCTATGACTTCTGAACATACAGATTCTGAGGTGTCTATTATTTTTAAATAAATTTTAGTGCCAAGGTAGCATTTACACAAGCACTGAGAAATGCTTCCTCTGTGATGGTGAAATAAGGTCTCATAAGCAGGCCCCTAATTGTCACTGTGTATAATCTAAGAAGTCATTAAAAAATTGTTGTTTTTTCTGTTGTATAGCCAGGTTACATAGTGTTCTGATGCTTAAATCTATTGGCATGTATAGGACAACCTGGCTATTTTCTGTCAGAAAAATCATCTCATTTAGCAGATTGTGATTAATCTTAGCTGAGTTGCTTTTTTGCCATTGTATTGATTAGAGGAGCAGGCTAAATTAGCATAGGGGCTAGCTTCTGATTGGTGTCCCTTCCTCTCTGTTAGTGAGTTAATACTTTTTTGTGTGTTTAACATCAGAAAGCCCTTAGTCATGTCTGGGGTAAGGTTCTAAGTACTGTACACTCACCAGCAGGTGTTCTGGTGTCATGGGTTAAGCCTTAGGACTCAGAGGCCTTGTGGAGACAAGTCTAATATTAAGCACTGTTTGTATTAATGATTGCAAACAGCTAAACAGTAAAAAATGTAGGTGCTTGAGGCTGTGAGTGCACAGCCAAGTTAGACAAGTGGTTTAATCACTGGTGCATCATGGACCAGCTGTCCCACTTGTTTGTTTTGACAATGAGCCAAAGATTCTCATTCACAGTGTTTGTGCTCACTTACGTGAATGCACACAGCTTAGTCTTTGTATGTGATAATTAAGATTGAGTCTTTTAAATATTTTTTTAAACCACATATTATGTATACTCATTTTCCTTCTTTTCTCTGTGTATCACTTAACTTTACCAGTAATAATATTTTCAGATATCATGAGTTTCTGTTGTTTAAGTTGGTCTTAACCAATTTCCTGAAAGCTGTATAAGACTTACTTGTTGGTTTTTTTCTGTAAAGGATGACAGTAAATTAAAGTCTTTATTTCCGAAAAAGAAAGAGTAGTATATACAGATTTCCTTATTTATCCTAAATGTACATCTGTCCTTTTCACATTCACTAAAAGATGAATCACTTGCCTCCTCTCTTTGCTTCACTGTTGAAGGGTTCCCTATCTTGAAGCTGCATGACTTAAAAGCTAAGATGTGGACCTCAAATGGATAGTGAGAAAATGGTACATTAGTTCTGGTTTTAGCAGCATCTTAATTGATGTAATTTTTTTTTCTGTACCATAAGGATAGGTTTGAAAGAGGTAAAGAAGTAATTTTGTGGATAGATGAATCCACAAAAGATACACCTACAAAAATGAAAATGTGTGTGGTAGAGTTAGGAGTGTTTGAATACTAACTGCAGTCTTCCAGTACTGACTGGAAGATGTTTTTCTTTGGAGTAGGATTAATCTGTGAAGTGCTTTGAAAATAAGGTGCAGTTTGTATTTCAGGAGTGAGTGGAGAGGGAGTGGGAAGGTACCCTGTTACATACATACATACATACATACGAAAGAAAGAAAGAAAGAAAGAGGAAGGAAGGAAAGAAGGAAAGGAAGGAAAGAAAGAAAGAAAAAAGAAAGAAAGAAAGGGGAGAGACCTGATCTGTAAATCAGGTACTAATTCTTGTACCATGTCTTGGAGGGCACGAGCAGAGCAAGTTTGCATTGGTCAAGGTTTCAGAGGGAGATGTTGCAGTGATCAGGATGTGGGAGTACCTTGTTGAGACTGTCCTGCTCTTCTAGAAAGCTTTGTTCTTTGTGAAGTATAATGAAACCATCTTTATCTGAACAGTCTGAATGTGAGGACAAAGGAGCTGTCATGAAAGATGTTTGCATTACTGAGCTTTTCTCCTAAGAACATCTTTGAAGCCTATTGATAAGGTGATTTAAAAAAAAAAACAGTCTAGCAAACAAACAAAAAGAAAACCCAATATAAAAACAGCCAAACACTTTCTCTGATGTTGTCATTTCAGAAAAGGTCATTAGTCTGCACTGTGAATGAATTCTAAACTTTATGTATTTATCTTTCTGTAAAGGTTCTTTTCATACTGGAGATAATATCAAAAGAATTTGGTTGCTCAGGCTTTGCTGTACAAAATGGTAGAGAGGAAGGAAAGATTGTACATTGTCGGTAGCAGTTGAAAGCACAGTTCAAAAATTGAAACTGTGTTAGCCAGGAATAACATTTATAAAGTGCTTTGAGTCAACACACAGTCTTAGTGAGTGATTGTTCATTCAGACAAAAGCAAGATCAAAAAATAATTCATGCATGAGGAAAAGAAGGAAATTACTGCCTAAAGAATCAAATGTAGTTCAGAAGTTGATTTTCTAATGGCCAAGTGTCCTTACACCCGCAAATATGCGTTTGCTTTCCCTATATTTTTTGCTAAATTATTAATACCGATCTCTTGCACTGCTGTTGGGACAAAGACATGCTCTGAACAAGTGGTAGAACATTACTGTCAGATGCCACGTATCACATGCCACTTGTGGTTGAAGGAAGTACTTTTCAGATGGGCCATGTTGCAAGAAATGGTTTGGTTGCTTTCTGTAAAGCAAATTGCAGAAGGATTCTGAATGGAGCAGACAGCCTTTGCTACTTTGTTCCCTAAAAGAGTTTGAAAGGTATTTCTCTTCTGAAAAGCATCCCAGGAGACTCCTTTTACAGGGAAGTTTTGATCATTTCAAAAAGAAGGAACTCTAGTTAAAGGTAAGCATATTAGCGGTTCCCTGTGTGTATAGGACACTTCTCTTTTTTCCCCATTTCTCCGACACATCTTCAACACTTGGCTTAAAGTACCATCTGTAATGGTCCTACTAATGAGGTGTTTTGCAGTTTAGGCTATGAGTGTGTACAGTGAGTTACTGGAGCAAAACTGATGAACAGCCACTTGCTAAGCCAAGTACAGTTGCTTGTCATCATTTATGTGCATGTGCTCAACTGATTCTCCCCCTCCCATCCCTCCGAAGACGTCTTTATCGATATATCTCATTCCTCCTTTATGAACCTTCCACTGTAATGTTCTGAGCCTTGGGCTCTGATAAATTGTGACTGTCACATCCAATTACAACATATACTGTGTGTCCTGTTAATGGTGGCTTTTTCCCTCCACAGGGGATATCATATGTCTGCTACCTAACATCATGTAACTTGTTTTACTTGAAGCTGATTAGGTCATGAGAAGCAGCAGATTATTCTCTAGTGAGCAGCACTGGATAAATCCTGTTTTCTATGATAAATATTTCATTTATAAACATTTCATACAGGCTCAGGACTTGTATAAATTTATTTCCACTGGTAAGTCAGATCACTTCACTAATTCAGGTTGTGAATAAAGGAAAAGCCTGACTTTTTTTTGTACAGTGCTTAGCATGGAATTCCTGAATCACAAGTTGAAACACTTGCACAGTGATTAAATGCACCACATTATGCACAATCACACAAAGATTAAAAAAGATCCATAATGTGATGCAAAATGTTCAGATGTCTCAAAACACTCCACTGTAAATACCCAATGAATTGCCGTGAGCAAGTAGTGCTGAAGAATGTCAGTCCCATAGTCAAATATGATAAAGGTTTATTTTCCAAAGAAGGGTCTACTACAGCCATCTGTAAATTCTGGCCTTCCTTTTAGACCACATTAATTGTTGACTTTTTCCTTGCATGTGTTAGCTCCATCCAGTCTTTACTGTCATGCTTTTTCCAAAAATCCCTAATTTTTGGCAGTTCCAGTGGGCAGTCTTTCAGTTCGCTGTGTTTAGCCCTCAGTTGTTGAATACCATATGCTCAACTAATTCATAAAAAACCTCTATGAAATTAGAGAAATAATCTGTTTGATACTGAAACAGATGACTCAAGACTGTTTCTTCTTTTACCACCAGAGGGAATGTGCTACAGCCACAGAGAGAGGCAGCTTCACAGAAATAATGATCTTAAGAGTGACTGTGATAAATCAGGCTTCAGTTTGTTGTATTAACTCACTTTTCTATGCAAGGGGCTGTTCAGACTGCTGAGTAATAAAATGTCAATTTATGTCTATTAACACTTTGTTAGAAACTTAGTAAGAATGGGGCTTTTATATCAGCTGATTTAGTATCAGTAAAGGAGCAGTATAACAAATTATTTCTTCATTTACAGATATGGCTTTTAAATTCTGACACTTTGCTGGTGGAGTCTTCAGGAAGTTCCTCCTCCCATGGTGTTTTTACACCATTTGGAGATATTTTCAAGCCTAGCTCTGGACCAGTGGGAACCTGGAATGCTGTCAAAGTCCTTTACCAGCCATGCGTTAAAAGCAGGAATAAGGAGTAAGTACAGCCTCTTCTGACTTCAGGTTCTGATCTTTGCATTTGACATGTATCTCTTTGAAATAGCATATTTCTTTTATATATATATTTTTTTTTTAAATACAATACTGGTAGAATATTATTTGGTTTCTGTTACAGCCGAAGAGAAGAATCTGATTGTTAAATTTTTGCATCATAATAATCAAACACAAACCAAAGAGTTATGTTGTTTATAGGGGCACATGTAGATAACTTGGGTTATGTATATGTGTATATGATACAAATAGAAGTTCTATTACATGTGAGAGTAATGTGCTTTTCCATTTCTGCATTTTTTTTGTCCCCCGTCGTAACTCATAGGATCATAGAATAGTTTGGGTTGGAAAGGAGCATAAGATCTTCTGGTTCCAGACCCCCTGCCATGGGCAGGGAAA
Source organism: Psilopsiagon aymara (assembly GCA_024733675.1). Classification (NCBI taxonomy): domain Eukaryota; kingdom Metazoa; phylum Chordata; class Aves; order Psittaciformes; family Psittacidae; genus Psilopsiagon; species Psilopsiagon aymara. The sequence continues at coordinate 4,248 of JANRGW010036699.1, read as the reverse complement.
CCTCCCACTAGACCAGGTTGCTTAAGACCTTGTCCAGCCTGGCCTTGAACTTTGCTCCAGGAATGGAGCATTTACCACTTCTCCGGGCAGCCTGTTCCTGTGCCTTACCACCCTCACAGTAAAGAACTTATTCCTTATGTCTAACCTAAATCTCCCCTGTTTAAATTTTAATCTGTTACCTCTTGTCCAATCACTACAGTCCCTGATGAAGCATTCTTATAGGCCCCCTTCAGATACTGGAAGGCTGTTCTGAGGTCTCCACGCAGCCTTATCTTCTCCAGGCTGAACAGCCCCAACTTTCTTAGCCTGTCTTCATGTGGGAGGTGCTTCAGTCCACTGATCGTCCTTGTGCCCTCCTCTGGACTTGCTTCAGCAGTTCCCTGTCCTTTTTTGGACACTTTTAAAGCCTGGTAATTTTTCCAGCTCTGTTGACAGAAGCTGGAAGGATGATGGTGCCATAAATCCCACGGAGGGTCAGTGAGTTCTGCCCGTACAGTCTCAGAGAATGCCACTCTGCAGCTGTAGCTCCAGGTGATGTTATTCAAGGAGGAGGCAAAAATGAGGACAGATAAGGAGTGTGGGCTGACTCATGCATGATGCCTAAGTTTAGCCAGATCTCCCTCTTCACCTTCAATTTCTTTTTTTTTTTTTTTGGTGAAAATCTGATCTCAGCTGTCGAGTTATTTATGGGAAAACTTTCTGCACTCCCACAGTAAAGAATTTGGACCTCTTTGTTACAGCTGAAAACAAGAGGATAGAAGGGGGTAGTTACTAGTTTAGCAAATTGTACCTGTCTGTTCCATCTTCAATCTTGACTTTTTTTGCCTCAAAATTATGCTTTGTTTTGTAAGTCCTGTTTGCAGGACTGGAATTTGTGTGCTTAAGCCAAGTTATTTACAGTACTACAGGGATTGTCTCATGGGTCACAATAAATTAGCAGAAAGATCATGTCTGTATACATGGACAGTGGTGGTATTATCTCAAAAAGAAACAGGACCCTAAGAGAAGGGGAAAGAGGTGAGGAAGGTGGTTGAGTGTAATGCCATATGAATGGTTTTCTTGGATGTGTCCTGATTTTCTTGGACGTGTCTAAGTCTGCTGGAGGCTTCATAAAGGAAACATTTGATTTCAGTAAAGTCTACGTTATGAAAAACACACACTGTCTAACATGTTAAAGCCTTTATTTCTTGGAGAGCAAAGATAAGATAATATTGATTAATCAGTGGCTCCAGTGTTTGCAGGTGATGGAATATGATTTTCTTACATTTTTCTCCTTTTTTTTCTGCAGTGCAAAGAGGAAGCATTGTTTTTGCCTAGGTCATACTCAGATAGTGGCTTGGTTTTGTTGTTTTTCCTTTAAACTCTTGGAAACTGGATGACAGGTTTAAGTAGGTACAACTGTATTTAAAATTTAGGAAATGTTCCCTACAGACTTAGAACACAATTCTTAGAACACTAATTTATAGCCCAAGACCTCGTAATAGTACAACAGAAATGTTGTTTCACACAGACAAGCAGACAAGTGCGTATGGATTTAAATATTTTTCTGAAGAAATACACACCTTACAAGAATGTATAATTCCTCATAGTGTTTATCCTGAACGTGGCCAGTTGCATCCTTTTTATTTTTCAAACAGATCCAATACTGAATAGCTGAAATGAACAATGCTAAATTCCGATATTTAGAGAAAAGGTCATACTACATTATTACTATTATTAATATAAGAGAAAAGAATACCTTTATTAATGTAGTAGTCTCAGAAGGTGGCATTGGAAAACGTCTGTGATCTAAATGTTATTTGTTCCAAACTACATCTTTAAAGTATTATATTTTAAGCAGTTTACTCTTAGAATGGGAAATACTGCAAGAACCACTACATGCTCTAAAATAAAAGATACTTCCCTTACCACTCTTAAGTTTTACAGGAGTGTAACTTACAGTTTGCTTTTCAAGTTTTGTTTCTTTATCACTGAGAAGATTTAATTACCTTAACATACATTCAGTTAATATGACTTGTTATTGAGATTAAATTCATATCCACTTGGTCACTTACCTAGCATTCACAGATGCTTTTCTTGAATGGAGTTTTCAGCAACGTTATTTTACCATGAGGTTTCATTCAGTTCTTTCCATTTCCCCAGACTTTTTACAAATCATTTATTTCTGAAGATTACTTTGTATTTATCTTTGGAATTTTACAGTGAGCGGAAGGTGCAACTGAGGTTTTCTTCTCTGACAGTAATGGACATCTTCCCTACCCAGTCCCTGGACAAGTGCAGTAACAGAAGAGAAAGAACAAAGGGTTCTTTTTAAGGTTCAGAAACCAAAGTAACTATTGATTTAGTATAGTTTTAACACTTTTATACTTCTAGTAAAGAACAGTAGAAAGGCCATTAGTACTTCAGTCTGTTTCCACTAACTCATTTATCAGCTGGCTTGAAGTGCTGCCTCGGTCTGTACAATGAAACTGAAGTCTTTCTATATTGAACAGGAAGGTAAACACAGCAGAAATGAAAATATGAAATGCAGTGTATTTGCATTTTAGAGCTCAAATATTACTTCAAAAATTCTGAGCAAAATGTCTGACTTCTTGAACAGTTCAAGTTCCAAATGTTTTAGATGTCCACATTCCAGATAGTTGTAATACTTACATTGCTTGTTTCTGCACACACACCTGCCTTTGAAATAATTGAAAGGTTACAGAGCCCATGTTCTGCTCCCCCAGGGGTGGAGAGTGAGCAAGGATACCTCCTGTGTAGGAAGCAGTCAGCAGGAGGTCTGCTTTTGGTCTATACCCCAACATTTGCAAAGGATAGACATGCACTCCAGTATCCCATTGCAGGTCAGAGAACCTCTTCAGCTGTTGCGAGTCACTGGTTACTCTTAACGTCCTGTTTGATTCATGCAGTGATAGCATCTGAGCAGTGCAATGGGAGGGGAAGCACCTTTCCTAACTGTGGGCACTGTAGAGACTGTGGTGGGAAGCTGGGCCATGGGTTAAAATAGAGTATGATAAACTAGAACTGAAAGCATTTATTTGTAATATGTAAAAATAATAGCATAATCACACGTTTGTAAAACGTGGATGAAGTGAAAGACAATCTCTACTTAGTCTTCTTACACAAGCATGAATCTTACTCTAAGATAAGTGCCATGGTAGCATATTTGGTGTTGGCCTTTATGAAATTCTCTGCTGGCAAGCTGCCTCTGCCGAGAGAGCCTAACTGGAATTGCACAGTAATTCACATTCAGGCACCCCCTTTTTGAAGGGACCCTTTGATTCAAATTCCTTGAAATGCACTTGAATGTTTCTCTTGAGGGGAGCATAGTATCTTTTATATGTGTTCTGTCTTTTCAGGACTTCTACAATGTCAGCAGAAATTCACAGTCTTACTCCAAACCTCTCTTTATTATTGCTCTACTCAGACCAGTTTTGCAATTCTTCATAATTATCATAATGCTTATTTCTCTTCCTCAGATGCAGAAATGTTGTTTTCCCGTTAAACTAGGAATTATGTCCAATGAACAGCACCATGCTTCAGTGAGCAACAGAACTCTCTTTCCTCACTGGCATATCTATCACTGTCCTTGCATTCGGTATTATTCTGAATATTAACAGTGCAAAGGAACCAAACATTTGAGTAGAATAAATGTTCATGGTTCATTGCTGCCTATAATTATCGAGTTTGAGATCATCAGGACCGTGAGAAGAGCGTGCAGCAAGGTCACTGCCCTGCACTTCAACAGAGCACACTTTGGCCTCTTCAGGAACCTGCTTAGTAAGGTTCCATGTGGTAGAGCCCTAGAGGGCAGGGGGGCCCAAGACTCTTGGTTGATACTCAAGGGTTGCCTACTACAAGCTCAGGAGTGTTGTGTCCCAACTAGAAGGAAGTACATCAGGAGGGCCAGGAGACCTTCACAGACAGCTAAGGAGCTGCTGAGGAAACTTTGAAGAAAAAAGGAGGCTTATAAAAGGTGGAATCAAGGACGGGTGGCCTAGGAGGAGTAGAGGGGTGGTGTCCGGGAAGCTGGGGACCAGGTTAGGAAGGCTAAGGCCCACTTAGAATTAAACTTGGCTAGGTATGTGAAAGAAAACAGGAAGGGATTCTATAGGTACGTTGCAAATAAAAGACTGACTAGGGACAACTTGGGCCCCCTCCAGAAGTTATTGGGAGAACTGGCTACCCTGGATTTGGAGAAGGCTGAGGTTCTTAATGACTTCTTTGCCTCAGTCTTCACCGGCAAAT
>JANRGW010036698.1:34540-46216 GCA_024733675.1 Psilopsiagon aymara | reverse complement strand
AGGTGTCCTGTCTCTGCTTCCTCCCGGCTTCCCCTCCTCCCTGGCACAGCATGAGACTCAGAAAGTCCTTGGTCAGACCAAAACATTCTAAGCAGTAACTAAAAACATTGGTGTTATCAGCACTGTTCCCAGGCTGAAAGTCAAAACCACAGTGCTGCACCAGCTACTAAGGAGGAGAAAAATGACTGCTACTGCTGAACCCAGGGCAAAATATTACTTAGAAATAGCATCTGGCTTCACCTTGACATCATCCCGCTGAGAATCTCAAAACGCTTTCACATGCCCCATCTTTCATCCACTGCTGAGCAGAGGCAGGGTCAGTAATTTTCCCACGCTGCACAGCAAGGGTGCTTGCAGGTGTCTGACCCCTGATACAGGGCTCAGCGCCCTGGGCAGAAGCAGGCATCTTACCTGGCACAGACTCCTGTGGTTGCAGTCCTGCACAGTGAGCACCCAAAGGCTGGACCACTCTGTGCAAGCAGCAGACCACTCTGTGCCCCAGGCAGTCAGGGCTCCAAGCACAGCTACTGCCGGTGGAGTGTAGGGCTGGAACAGTAAGAACACAATTCAGATAAACAGTAATTCACTTCCCTTCAGATCCTTCAGTCTGACACATCAGACACTGAAATTCCTGTTGAAACTGCACAAACTCCTCCAGAAACCCCCTGAGCTCCCCCCTGGACATAGCCAGGGTCCTGGTCCCCAGCTGCTGCATCCCCATCTCCAGGAACTGCTCCACACTTTCACCCATCAGAAGGTCAGAAACCTTTTGCTACTTTCCAGCCTAAATTAATTCTTCGCTAATTTATAACCATTTGATCTTGTGCTGATACTATCACTTAAGGCAAATGGTTTGTCTCCCTCTTTGGCATTTGTTCCCCTAAATATGTTTACAGAACCATTACATCCTCTCTCAGCCTCCCCGTTTGGCAGGGCTGAAAAAAACACTCTCTCTTCAACAGCCATCATACAGCAGATACAGTTGATAAAGAGCTCAAAATGAGCTATTTCAGCTACAGGCAGATGCTTTCAGCAGCCCAGTCTGAGCGAGGTCAAGTCCAGAGCTGCTCCGAGCATCACACTGCCCTAATTCTTCTCTTCACGTTTACCTCGTTTGCAACTGGGCATCCAACCCAAACACAGATGTAACAAAAACATCCAGTTCAGTGTCCCTGGTCCCCTGAAAGGAGTTTTTTAACCTGTGACTGTGTTGCAGAACAAGAATCTGGGGTTTACAGGGGAGACAGCAGTAGCTGGGGAAGGCCAGACAGAAGTAAAACACTATTAAAAAACCCCAAATGATATAAACGTGAAGGGAGGAAAAACATAATAAATTCAATGTAAATCTATTTTTGTTACATCTGTTCAGATCCTTTAAGGAGCTTTAGGACAGCTGTTTCTAGATCCCATTTAATCTTGATGTTATTGTAATGAGCTAAGTCTTGGGGTCTGAGATGATTGTCTCTCCAGGCAAATTCTTGAGTACCAGTGAAAATGCTGCTCCCAGCCAGGGGCACCTTCCCCTCCCGCCTTAGTGTGTGGGTTCCACAGTACTTCCAGGCAGCCCTTAGTGCAGGACCTTCGGCAAACACCATCACTGAGCATAACTGGGAACCTGGAGAGCCACTGGCAGGGAGCAAGGTCCTTCAGTGGCCAGCAGAACCCCCAGGACAAGGGTGCAGAGGGGAAACCATGCCAAGGTGTTGGAAGTGGGGTGCAGAGCTGCAGCTCTGGGGTCCTGATGGGAGCTGCAGCCCCACCATCACCAGGTACCAGCTCCTGGCAGGCAGGGAGGTGAAGGCAAGGCCTGCCCCAGCTTGCACACCCAGCACACTGCCGAGAGTGACCCAAAGATGAGCCCTCATCCAAGCCGCGCTTCCCCTCCTCCTGCTGCTCCCCATCACCCCTCCTGGGTCTGAGAGAAGCTGCTCCTCTGATTTCCTCACCCCAAGTTGTCACATCCCCCTTTGCTCTTCATCTCTTTCCCCTGTTTGCTGGCACGGTTATTACTCTGACATTAGAGGCTTTGTTTTTAATTTCCTAAATTACAGCATAATTTAGGCTAATTATTGCTTTGTCCCTCTGATCTTATTAAACCTTTAATCCCTCGGTGATTCCCCACCCAGAGCAAAGTCTGCTTTTCTCACATTCATTCCTGCACTGGGTCTGCTCTTGCCTCTTGCCCGAGGCAGCCTCACCTCCAAAACAGGCTGCAGATGCTCCAGCTCCTCACTCCCCAGCTCCCCTACCCTGCAGTGCCACTGGAAGCCCTTCTGCAGCAGAGAGGGGCTTAGCACAAGTGCACAAAGCACTGCAAGAAGGATATGCTACCCTGGACAATATCTCCATCGATGTAGTTATAAACTTTCCCAGCTTTTATCTAGCACGATATTGTCCAGCTACTTTTTGATCTTTGGTTACTAAGAAGCCGTATGTCCCACCAAGAGCTGCAGAGCTCTCAGCAGAACGTAGTAGCTCACAACAATAGACAACCAGAGAAACAACCTTCCTCTCCTTGCCAATTGATGGCTTTTAATTACCCACTCCTGCCCCCCACCCAACTATTAACGACTTCCCATTTGCAGCCCCAAAGCGTGGAAGGCTCCTGGAGGCACTACCTCCCCAGGCAGCCCAAGGCTGCTACTCACTGTGATGTGCAGAGTGTGTCACCCATCCCTTCACACTCTGCAGCCACCTATGCTGCTGCTTCCCCCAGAGGAGCTTTTGATAGAGCCTAGCACAAGGGAAAGGACCTCACTCTGGCAGCTGGGGGAATCCTTGCTCCCCCACACCAGCACATCTCCTGGGTCCTTGTGTGCATTCAGCATCCATGGGGCATTTAGCAGCAGAGATGTGCATGGAGCAAATCACTGCAGAAGACAGCAGGGGCTGGTACAGGGGGGATTGTGTCCTCAGTGGGTGCTCAGCACACTTCTCCCACCTCTCAGCTCTGCAGAGCCCCATCTCAAAGTAATTTCTTATGCCAGGACTCCTGACCATCCAGGTTCCCAAGGATGGGGAAACAGGGACATGCCAGGAATGAGTGTGTGGCAGCAGCAGGGCTGAACCACTTAGGTGATGCACAAGGCACCAGCCATGAGATGTTTATGTTAATTTGCTTCGGCAAAACAGATTATAGAAATTTACTTTTTATAGCTACAAACTTGAAGGATTTTCTGACCACAGGCTGCAAAAATCCCCTTAATGAAGCCCCACAGCTCTCCAGGGCTTTAGGAAGAGCTCTGGCCCTCAGCCCCCCTTCTCACTTGAAGTATTGTTTCTGTCTTCAGTCTCCTGCCAAGAATCTCTTCAGCTCTGCAGCTGGATTTGATACAGGGGTGGGGAGAGGATCTTAATCATAGCAATAAAGAGAGAGGGATAGAAGTTGTTCTGGGGGAGTCTTTCAAGGAGCAGGGTTTAAAGAGTCCCCAAGAGCGAAGGGGGCTCCAGATGCACTGCCCGAGCTGGGACAGAAAAAAACCAACCCACAGAAAAGCCAAACAAAACCTCTCCCAAGCCTTTTCTGCCTCTAATTTATCCCAGTCCCCAGATTAAAAGTAGCCCATATAAAGTGACTGCAGGGAAGGGGGTGAGGGTAGCACTGCTCATGTCAATTAAGCAATAGTAAATCATGGCCCCCAGCCTCGGCGGAGGCTCATGCTGGCTGGAACAGAGCTGAATTCGTGTCCAGGTACAAGAGGTGCCGCCGCAGTACCAAGCCACGGGACAAAGGGCAGTGGACACAGCATGGTGTGGTGGAAGACGCCACCCCTCCTGGGAGAACTGCTGCCAACATCCACTGCGCGTGATGGAGAGACAGCACTCAGCTGCCTTTGAGTGACGGAGGCAGAACAGGGAAGCCAGGACCAGGGTCTGAAGATTCAATTGGTGGCAAGGCTCCGGAGATAGCTGGGAATGCTGCTGCTGGCTTCACACCTCCTGCTCCGGCACCACTCCCGCAGGAGCCATGGTGTGCCTGAGCACTTCCAGAGCCCCCACAAACTGAGCTGTGACCTTTGCTTCTTTCATTCCATTCTTTCTGAGATTCGTGCAGATTTAAGGTGGCAAGAAGAAAAGCCTGGTGTAAATGAGCACAGGGAAGCAGCCTGGTCTGCAAGCAGCACAGGCTATGCTCCCATCCTCGGGGCATGAATCGGAGCATCGCCAATGAAAGCGGCGCGAGTGGGAGCAGTGTCCAACGTGCCGGTGCTCCCAGAGCTCCTGCCAGAGTCCCTGCAAGTGTTTCCAATTACCACCTCCAGAGAGCCGGAGAGTGCTCTGCCATACACCTGCAATTACCAGGCAAAGAGGCTCGGAGCGGAAAGTGGAGGACAGCAGAGCTCATGTTGCTCCCGACTCAGCACAAAGAAGCCCTTACATCAACTCGGCAGCCGACGCGCGCAGGAGAGGGGAACAATTACATTTTTATTCTCTCGTTTCGACACTTATTAACATTCCTTCACACGGCAGCCAAGGGCCGGGCCAGAACAGACGGGAGCCGTGGAGAGGACGGGAAGGGAGGCAGATGTCAAGCTTGGTCCCAGCATCTGCCGACAGCCTCTGTGCTGGGCATGGTCCTCATGGAGCCACTGCCAGCATACCCTGGGAAGGGGGGTCCTGCTCCTACCTACCCCCTGTGTGCAACCAGGGAAGAAAACAGAGGTGGAAGATTCAGTGTGGCCCTATGTTCATCCCTACCTCTGCTCACAGCCTGCTCCTCCACACCCCTGTCTCCAGAAGGGGTTGTTCCTCATGCCTTCTCTGCCCTCTTTCCAGTTCCCAGCAGATCTTTCCTCTGTAATGGGCCTGGGGACACAAAGGTTTTGTTTGCTCACCATCACTCATGCTGCCAGGAGTGCACAGCACCTTGGAAAGCTCAGTGATGCTCCAACAAAAGCTGCCACACGGAATTGCAGGATGGGATGAGTACAGTGAGAAACACAGGCTGTCCTCAGCAGGGTGGTTGGCACTGCCTTGTAATGATTTCCAGGTCAAACTAGTTCCTGCTTTTTGGTTGGGCTGGTGGGCCGTTACCCAGGGTCAGCAGCACCTGAATCCCAGGCTCAGGCAGCGTCTTTGCTGAAAGCCCTTCTGCTGCCCCACAAAGCACTGCAGGGGCTGTGCTTCCTTCCTTGCAGCCACACAGTTGCTTTCTCCCAGTAATGTGCATTGCCTGCTGCCATTTCCCTGTGTCCATCCTGCCCTGCAGGTACTGGTCTGTCTCCTGTCCACAGTGGGAAGGGACCTGTGTTGGGCTCCAGCTCCTGCTCCAGCACCATCCATCCCAGGAGCAGCATGCCCAGAGCTGGCTGGAGGGGAAAGTTAGAGGGTAGCAACAGAGCAGCATGTGGCTGTACCACGTTCCCTATTGTCACAGAAGCTTTTGTGCTCCCAGCTCCAGGACGGACTGTGACACCTGTGCAGCTTGAAACAGCCAAGAGGGGGATAAATTTCCTGTGGTTCCTGTGATGGGGAATGGCCCCTTCCCCACAGGTGACTGAGGCTGGAAAGCAGCGCCAGGGGCTTGGTGGCCGCACGCAGAGCATGCCACAGCTCTGCTTTCCTTGGGATGAGCAGCCCTGAAGGGAGAGGAGAGCAGGGGCATGTCAGTCTGAGCTCTCTGCTATAAATAATGATGAAAGACCTGTTTGCCTCAGCCTTAAAAGGAAGTGCAAGTTGGAGGCCATCAGCTGTAGATCACGGAGCCCAGCTCCTTTGCAGAGCAGCAGGGAGCAGAGGAGAGGTTGAAATCCCCAGTAACACTGATTACACCAAGCACGAACCTGCATGGGGCTCAGGACCTGTCACAATCTTACAGGGGCTCTTCCAGGTCTCTCAGCCTCCTCACCACATGCCACAACGTGCTCTCAGCCTGGGCTCCTGGTGAGCTTGGAGATCTGCCATGAAAGCGCCTGGTTGGGGCTGCTGGGCCTCCAGAGGGACTTGGGACCTCTTAGAGGTACAGCCTGGGAGCCGGACATGACTGGCAGGAGAACTGACAGCCCTGTGGCATGGACATGAGAAATCAGTGCAGGAGCATCCTCCCCATCACCTCGTGCAAGGGATGTTGTTCTCTCCATGCTTACAGGCTTGTTGAGGTCCCAGGCTGCTGGGGACATGGGACAGCAATGTCCCACCTTCACCCACCTCTGGCAAACACCAGAATCCTCTGCCAAGGGGAAGATCAGCAGGGCTGCAGGCAGGGCGTCTCCTTCCACGCTGCTCCTCCCTTCTCGGTCTCCCTTGAAAGAAAGGAGGAGAGGTTGGACTCTGGCAAAAGCAGGGTCACCCTGCCCAGGGACACGATGGTCCCCACACCCCACCCCTCCGGCAGTGGCAGAAGAATCCGCCTCTCCCTCTACCCCAGTTCACACGCAGTAAGATGGACTGTGGAGAAGCGGCGCAGCCCGCTCCGAACCAGGCTGACCCCCGCCGTCCTCCAGGTGGCCGAGCCGCCGGCCAAGGAGGATGCTGAGAGCTGCAGGACCCTTCTGCTCCTCCCGGAAAGAAACTGAAGCTTCACACTGGGTGTGAGCATTTGGAGGCAGGGAGGAGGAGGAGCACTGCGGGAGCTCGCTGTGCCCACTGCACCCGGTGCTGTCCCCTGTCCCTGCAGCGAGGGACGCAGCCCCTTCCCACCACCATTTCCGTCCCTTGCCAGCTGATGGCTTGTCCTGGGGCCAGCGGGACAGAGCTGTGCTGCTGCCTCCAAGTAATATTTCATGCCTGCAGCTCAGCCAAGTCCAACCAGGCATTTGAGAGAGAGAGATCTTCAGCTGGCTACGAGCATTTCCCCCACTGCTCCAGCTCCCTGCATCACCCACCCGGCTCCTGCCATCAGCTTGTGGCTGGAGGAGAGCAGTGAGGACAGGAAGGATGGAAAGGGCTGTACAAGCTCTCCTGCACCTGGAATGACTCAGAGGCATGTCTGTCCGCTGTGCCCAGGCACCCTAACCGGCTCTCGCCTGGCTCTGGGGCCCCTCTGGACCATCCCAATTGGCAGAGGGGAATTGTGCCTGGGCTCGGCAGGACCCAGCACGCTGTCGGTGCTAACAATAGCGAGGAAGAGCTGGCTCCTGCTGGCGCCGGGAATCCTGGGCAGCCGGGCACACCACCCACGGCACAAAAGCAATTAAAAGTTGCACACAGAGGCCACTGTGAAGAATGAGGGCACGTAGCCATGTCATTGCTGCAGCGTTTACGCCTGTCACACCAGAAGAGCCAGTCCCGGGGATGCAGCTGGCCCAGAGATGCTGGGAAGTGCTGGAGAAGTGCAGGGCTCAGAACTGGGCACCAGTCTTCAGCACGAGCCCCAGAAAGCGGCTTGTGTAACCGAGGCACAGGCAGAGCTTCCTCTTCCACTCCCCCGCCTCCATCAGCCACAGCTCCGGTGCTCCCACCCCATAAGGCCAGTGACAGGCATTAGTATCCTCATGGGAACCCCCACAGAGAGGAGCGGCAAGCAAAGCAGACAGCTCATCTCACCCTGGATGCGGGAAGCCCTCCTTGTCCCCCTGTCATGCAGCATGCATGCAGCGTGGGCCCCATGGGAGGGCTGTCCTTGGAGGGGGGCCCAGTTCTCTGCACCCCCGGTCCCCTGCTGCAGCCCATTGTATAACATGGCCAGGCTGTCAGGATGCATCTCGTCAGATCATGCGGCCGCGTCCCCCCAGGAGCCGGCTGCAGCAGCTGCCAGCACACATTAGGCAGCGCTGCCTGCACCAGCCGAGGTGGGGAGGGTGCAAACAGGGGCACAGCAGGGAGAAGGGGTTCAGTCTGGGTACACATGAGAGTCCCTCGTTTGCTGCCCATGAAGCATCACCCATCACCTACCCTGCCGCCCCTCAAGGAGGGCCGTTCAGTCAGTGGTAGAGTGGGACACAACCCGGAGGACCGATATCCCTCCACTGCCTCCATCGCCAGCTTTGCTGATACAGCATCTGCCCGGTGGGGATGACAGGCTGCTTGTCGCTGGCCCCCTGACCATCCTGGATGAGGGCAGGACCAGCATCCCTCTGCCCCTGCTCACCCCCTGCACCCCAGAGGCTGAGCGCTTGCCATCTGAGTGCTCCAACCAGCACAGAGAACCCACATGCCACCAACCTCAAAACACACCTGTGGGAAGCGATGCTCTGAACCCCTTTTCCTGTTAGTGGGTTACACCAGGCAGTAATGCACCATGGCAGGAGGAAAACCCACTGCAACAGAGCTGTGAAAATAACTGATCTGGAGTTTCCTTCAGCAACCAAATAATAATAAACCCCAAATCATTCTGAGTAACCCAGAGCAAACAAGAAACACCACAAAAGCAAACGCCATTGTCTCCACAAGGGTAAACAAGCAAACACACATTGAACAGCCAAAGAAAAAGCAAAGTTTATTTGGGGAAAGGAGACTTATCCTTTAAAAAAGCTTCACAGAGCTTCACCTGATATCCCACTTTTGACTCCAAAGGCAAAGCCAAACTACTTTAAGTAAAAAATGTCAAAGTGAGATATTTTTGCATTTTAAAAAATCCATTATTTTGGCCACGACCCCAGAATGTAGGAATAGTTCAGACCAGTCCAAAACCTGCACATTTTTGTCAAGCAAAGCATTTGTTTCACCCTGCTCTGCTGGAAACAAAAGCAGCCGTAGTGAAGCCACTTCCATCACCCCTGTAGTAAGGGGGGAACTGGGCAAGAGATGCTCTGTGCTGAGCAGTGAACCCACTGTTCACAGCCCCTTGCATGTCCCCAGGCCAGGAGCTGGGAAGTGACATGGCAAAGGGGGCCAGTATAGCCTTCATAGATGTGATTTATACAGCAAAAGTATTTCTTTAAAGCCTTGCTGGCAAGGAAGGGAGGAGGGAGGCAGAAGGGTCACTTCACCAATGGTCAGTTTGCTTTCTGGTGCAGAGGATGACAGCCAGCAAGAGCCAAGAGCCCCTCAGAGCTCTTGGGCTGGCACTGGGAGTACTCCCTGTGCCTGGTCTTGCTCTGGAGCTCTGGTGAGATGCAGCCCACACGGCCAAACATCCTGCTCACTCCTGCCAGCATTCCATCTGCAGCACCAGGAGGACCAGGGCTCCCCAGGCTGCTGTGACACCCCAAAATACACGGCCTGGCTGGCCTTTGCAATGGGCTTTTGGCATCAGATTTGCGCCACTGCCTGAGATGCAGGAGGATTGAGAGGGGCCACCCCATCCACAGCAGGAACAGCCCTTGTACTGAGTTGGAATGCTGCAAAGCAACCAGCTAACCCGTGATGGCTGCACATCACAGGCTTCCATCTTCTCTTGCTCTGCAAATCTGTCTCACCCTGGGGCTCATAAAATCCCCTCTGTGCAAGCAGCTATGGTACAGCTGGATGATGGGTGCACAGGCCAGCACCCACCTCCCTGCCCACACCACTCAGTGCATGGCTGTACTCCCTGAAAGGTTCTTTCTCTCGCATTCACATCAGCCACAGCAGGATTCACCCTCCCATGCACTCATCCAGGCTTGCATGCAAGTCAGCAGTGCCACAGGGAAGAGCAGAAGGAGCAGGGCTGCAGGCAGTGCCTAAGAATTTCACCCAGGCAGGACCCACGAGGACACACACTGCTGCTCCTGGGAAGCCTCTTTGGCTTCCTCCAAGCCCACCCTGTGCCATCCCATCCCCATCTGAATGATGGGGCTGCCAACACAAATTGCATTCACAGGTGGGAACAAAGCCCTGCAGCCCCTCTCAGCCTGCACAGGGGTTTTGCTCCCCCAAACCCATCTCCAGCAGAAGGGAAGGTGCAAAACCAAACCTGGGAACACATAGAACCTTGCACAACGTGGAACACAAACCATCTTCCTGACCCCCAGGATTTCCTGCCTCTGCTTGAGCTGTGAGATGCTTACTGCCTGGACATTTCCTCAGGGCGTAGGATGAGCCTCCTCAGCCTTTGGCTGCCCTGCATCTCCCAGGCACTGCACACCCAATGGACTCCCCATCCCTTTGCACAGTACCCCCACCAAGGATGGCCGGGCTCATCTTTCCCTTTTATTAAGAGCTAATTATCCCTCTATTAGTTTGGGGAAGGATAATGGCGATGCCTGTAAAACCAGCATTCATTAACCCTTTCACCTCAGTCTGGGATTAATTTCCTGCTGACCCCGTGCTGGGCGATGCGCGCCCAGGGAAGCACGGCAGCTCGCAGACAGTGGGGCTTTGTTCGGCTGCGGCTGTTGATGCAGTATCGCCTTACGTGTCGAACGCTCCAGCCCCACTCCCGGCGTCCAAGAGCAGCAAAGCCCAGCAGGCACTGGGATTATTATTGGAAGTCCAGGGAGGGCGAGGAGAGGTGTCAGGCTTTGGCAAGGCTGTGGCCATGGGTTTGTGGGAGGGACCTCACTGTGGGGAGGGAGATGGGCAGAGCTGGGGGCAGCAGTGGGACCCACACTCCCCTCTGTGCCTGACCAGAGCTGCCTTCTCCTGCTGGGATGAAGGTCAGCCCTTCCCATGCGTTTCCTCTTCCCTCACAGCTTTACAGCTAAGCTCTCTTCATGATCCAGCCTCTTGCTCCTCGAGCTTCCTCTCCAGGCTGGCCTGTTAAGAGCATAATTAATGGCCAACACCTTATCACATTAAGCAGCAGGATGCCAAAGTTCATCACACATCTTTGTTATGAGCTGCTTTTTCATTTAGAAGTCTGTCCAAAGTGATGCAGGAATGGGAACAGCCATCCTTGTAACATTCTGGGGCCCAGCACAGTACCAACACAGCCCTGGCATGTGGAGCAAGCTGGGCATTGGGTTGAGGTCATACATAGGGTGAAACAGGGATGCCCACAGGTAATGGCTGAAAACCCCTGGCTGGGGTGCTGCTGGCATATGCCAAGATGTCTTCTTATGAGAGCATGCCAAGCAACTTCCTCCACTGCCCTGACCTGTGCCGTGTCCTCCACTCCCCATCACTGCTTGGGGCCGTGGCTGCTGTCAGGCATCATCTGACTTTTGTCCATCATTTTTCTGATGGCTCCAAGGCAGTGAGGAAGATTTCCCAAAGGGAAGCTGCAGTGCTGGCGAGTGATGCTGTACTGGCCTGCAACATGCACAGGCAGCTCTGAGCATCAGCGGTTGGGGATGCTGCAGTCATGGAGTTGGGTACCACTGCCCAGGAGTGGCAGGTTTGGTGGTGGGAGAGCACAGTCCCTGGCTCCCACTCCTCAGCCAGCTCCAATGCCCACAGCTGCTCTTGCAAGAGCATCATCCCGGGGCAGCCAGGGAAACAGCACCTTCCTTGCTCGTGGAGGGGAACCCACATCCAGTGGAACCACAGGGGTTGCGAGGGGAAAGAGGCCACAGGAGCCCACTGCCCCCCAGCTCCACAGCGCCAAGCCCCCCGGGCAGGGAAGCAGGAAAGGCAGCACTGGGCCCAAGCCACCTGCCAGCAGCCTGGGCAGCTCCCGGCATGGGGCCGGCAGCCGGAAGCCTCCTGGAGCTTCACTCTCATTAATGCAAAGCAAAATAAACCCCGCAGGCAGCTGCCTTTGTGCTCCTGGCTGCCATTTTACCCACCATTGTCTCCACAGGTTTCCCCTGTACCCCTCCCCGCGGCCAGCCTCACCATCATGGCTTTGCCTCGGTGTAAGAGGGGAAGGAGAAAGGCCCTGCTGAGAGGAGGCAGAGTCAGGTCCTCCTGCATCCCCTGAGCCTCCCATCTCCT